>JAUJYS010000697.1:0-21007 GCA_033995665.1 Melogona broelemanni
AGTCATTCGATTCTCATTAAAAAGCATCGCGTCTTCGGACGAACAGTTTCTGGTGACGTTGCGCAAGTCGTTCGAATCATCAATTAAACTAGGCTTAACGTCAAATGTAGTGCGGGGTCGAGTTAAACAATTTTCCAACGTCGATCTCTTTTTTTGTTTTGTCGGATGATTAAAGCGATTGTATCGTTTGGCGTTCTGAGACCATAGCTAGATTTTTGACATAGAATTATGACTTTTCCCGGATGATTCTATGGGCAACATGGACATGTCTGTCGGGGATTTAGATGTCACTCAAGGCTGCGCGATAGGTGGTCACGACTCTGCAAATGTCTGCACGATATTTTCTGATTTATTGTAACGTAAAATATTTGTTCTTTTCAGGTCACTACTGGTGAATATGTGATAATTCAGGGGGACGATGGTGATAATTTTTACGTTATCCACAGGTTAGTAGCTACTTGAATAAAATCAAAAAATTCCTCTTGTTGGCAAAATTGTTGCAAGCCCGATCAAAACATTATTCACAATATTTAAGAAATGAGAAATGAGAAATTCATTTCTCATTTTCTCGTATTTTGGTTTTTTTGACTGTTTATAAAGTCCATACTGGTATTTTCGACTGGTATTCGCATGGTATTTTCGACTGTTTATGTCCATACTGCTAGCCGTGTATGTCAATGTTTTTTTCTCAAGTTTTAGTGCATCTTCTTAAAGTTATTTTTAAGTTTAATCTATTCGTTGCCAACATTGATTTTCTATTTTCACTCAAGTGGTACGTACGAGATTTACGTGTCGTGTGACGAGGGCAAAAAGCTGGTAGGAAAATATGAAAACCGAGGCAGCTTCGGCGAGTTGGCCCTTATGTACAACATGCCCCGAGCAGCTACCATCCAGGCCATGACAGAAGGCTCTCTGTGGGCAATGGTTAGTGAACGGTGAAGGAAATCTCACGTATCATTATTAACCCAATAAAGACATTAATCAAATTTTAAAACCATGTTTCTTCACTATTCCGAGTTGCATTTTCAATTCGGAAACTTAATATCGACTAGAAATTTGTTGTACAAATTGCAACAGATAATTAAAAAAAAAAAAATCAAAACATTTAGCAAAACAAAACAAAAAAATAAGTATGTTTGGGTTCAAAAGATTTTATCATTATAAAAAAAAATATTCTAAACCCAAAAATACATTTTCTATTATTATGATTTTCTTACAACTATTATACGATTATCCAATACATATATTTCTTACGCATTTACAGTATTACTGCGATATATTTTTCTCTAAGTTTTGAGTCTCGTTTACACGGTCGGTCACTTCAAGTTTGGCTCCATGTCAATCGTCAATTTGTTTGGGCACGGTTCAACATGCACGCTGGACAATTGTCAACGTACATGCCTGTGCCAGACCAGAAAACAAACTGATACAGAACGATTGATCGTGTAAACCAAACATTAAAAATAACTCGCGTATTAACAAGTCAATCATAAATATTTTAATCTAGTCAATCAAAATGCGCCCCTCACATATTGCCTAAGCAATACGATGGGGGTACAGAATCTCATGTAGTGATACTCAATACAGTGAGTGGAATTTCCCCCATTAAAAAATGCAATGTCAACATCTGTTGATGGATCCAGTATTTCGCAAAAAAAAAAATATCGCACCTTAGCATATATATATTTAACTAATGATTCATTCGTTGCAGGATCGGCAAACCTTCCGAAGGATAATTTTGAAAAATGCCTTCCGAAAAAGACGCATGTACGAGGCCCTTTTAGAGAATGTACCAATGCTCAAGCAGCTAGAGGTGATACTAGTAGACCAGAAACTGTCTTTGGCTCGTCATTAAAAAAGTTGAATTCTCTACCAAACTAACACCTTTAGAAGCTAACGATTTAAATAAAAAAAAATGTTTTTCTAGGCATACGAGCGCATGAACTTGGCCGACGCGCTTTATCCCCGCTCATTCGAAGACGGGCAGGAAATTATCAAACAGGTAATTACAAAACAACAGACAGGCTCGTCGGTAAATCCGATTTACTTACGCAAAAACTAGACTAAAATGGCCACCCCATGACGAGTCGGATCAGCCATCCGTATTCACCAAACCTTTACCTTAACGATACATTGATCGAAATGATTCAAATCTGACACAGATTCAAGGCAACTGGGTGTCCATTGTAAATACGAGTAATCTTCCATTACAGTTAATGTTATTTCATGAAACTCACACAATTAAAAATGAGGTTTATTTACCGTGTTTTTCCTGGTCACCCTTGTCCAAGTTAAAGGGCATTTGAAGTCCCACGAAGGTCAGGCTATCTCGATTTGCCAATTGCATGTGTTGACGTGACGTAACGGACTTGGCCTTTCACTCAGCAATGGATAATTGTCACGGTTGTCCATAAGAAACGACATATATCCCGACAGTTGATCCATTCACGAATTTTTCACTAATTTTGTTGAACGTTCCGCTCAGGGTGACAAGGCAGACGGAATGTATTTCGTCGAAGATGGAACGGTCGTCATATCCATAGTCACCTCTGACGTAAGTAATCATACAATATCACATTTTGTTCTTAGTTAAGAAGCGCGTTTTTAATGTCTAACTAGTTGAATGATGAATACTGATGACCGTTGTGTGGCGCTGCGATCGCCAATACCACTGTTTAAAACAGGCCCCGTAGGGTTGTAACATATGTAACCAGTACAGGTTTTGACGTTCGATGTATTCAAAAATATGTTTGCGAACTAATCGAAAAAAATTATACCGGGTTGTTTTTTTCAGGACGAAACTACCGCCAGGGAGGTCAAGCGAATAAATAAAGGAGGCTATTTGGGAGGTCGGTTATTTATCTTGAGTTTGTTTTATTCTCAAAACGATTTGCATGGATATTTTGACGTATCCAAGCAGAATTAAAATGTTGTTTTATTATCTTATCCCATAACCTTCTTTAGCACGATTCAATATTTACAATTATCTTCTAATGTTTTATTTAGCCTAATGACGAGTGAAACTAATCTGAAAACTCTTTGAGCACTTCGCGATATTTATTTTTGGTACTTATTGAATTTCGACTAATGTGTTTTTCTACTTGCAGAGTTGGCTTTAGTTACCCATAAACCAAGAGCTGCGTCAGCTTATGCCGTGGGAAAAGTGAAACTTGCGTGTAAGTATTATTGAGAATTAACAGACGTGGTGGCTCAAGGAAACAAAATAAAATAGTATAAAATTTAACACAACTTGCTCGCAATCTTGAAACATAAAAAACTATTTGATCAAGTTGAAAGTTTATTGCATCTCGTATATGTAGTCTGGAAATAAAATAGGAACTTTTTTGGGTGCTGCTCCAACATTTAAATTAAATTGTAATTATTGTCTTGTATTGAGCAAAGATTGAAAATTTCATTCAAACATTCAAATTTACTTCTTTAAACACTGGAAACCTGTTCAAATTTCGCTGCAATGGCAAAACCAAACTCAAAAGACAATTCTTCATTTTTTTTCTTACATTTTTCAATCGTCTGCAATAAGTTTTTTTTTAACCAATCTGCAATAATTTCAAAAAAATTTATTCTTTAATTTTTATTTTTTATATTCGCTCGGCAGTCTTGGACGTACAGGCATTCGAGCGTCTGCTCGGACCGTGCATGGACATAATGAAGCGCAACATCAACGACTACGAGGAGCAACTGGTCAAGCTATTCGGTTCGAAAACTAACCTGTCCTACGCTCGATGACGTGTGCTGTCCGATCGCGTTTGTCTCTCGCTCTCTATCTCTCTATCTCTTGTCCTTTCGTTTGTCTTTCTCGAGAACCCTCTACAAAAAAGACAAACTCCTCGTTTTGTCATTATCATCATTTGATCGTGTCTCGATCCGATCGCTGATCATTCTACTCCCTTTACTCCCCTCTTTGACTTTTTGTGTCTGCCAAGTTATTTTGTTGTTTCTCGGTGTTTCCGTTTCGTTTCCCAACCCTTTCATCCTCTACCCTGTTACGACACGGGTCAAGATAAGTCTCACCCGTATCCATAACCCATTCCCCAACCAAATCCAGACGAAAACCGGATGAAATCTGGGTGAAATCCGGGTTACCAGTTCGAAGACCCACCAACACAATCTTATCAGTCGTGCGTGATTCCAATGACGAAATGTGGATTTTTAATGTAATTTTGTGTTTGCTGTTTGTCTGGTTCTTTTGTTGATAATTCCACCATTCCGATCAGAGGAATAACAACATAATCCATAATCACGAATGGTTACACGATTAAATGCATGCAAAATGATTATTTATTAATTATCAATTACCAATCGTGATTGGTCAAATGGTAAGGTTTTTTTTAAAACAGTACGATTTAAAAAAAAAAATCAAAGTTGTTATTTACATACTCTTGAAATACAAATGCTTGTCGTCATAGACGATTCAAATTTTTTTATTATTTATTAGCCCAGATATATTTTTTTCAATACCATCTTAGCTTTTGGTTGTCCAGTGCAATTTTATATATACACAGATATAATTTAAATTTGTGATTATCTTTTTAAAGAAGTGAGCACTTTGCATCATCGATCGAATTAAAAATGTTTCTTTTTTAGTTCATCGCTAGTTAATATACTCTATCGAAATTAACCAACTGCTGTTTTGTCGAAGACAAAATTCACTACGAGCATGAAAGTTCCTCCAAAAAAGTGAATAGCTATCGAAAATACACTTCCCTATTTTCCTATTCCACCCCTAGGCAGTACACAACAAAATGGGCGTTAAGAAAAATCCTTTACCAAAAAAAAAACCCCCCAAATCATTGAAACCTATCGTTTTCCTCTTGTTATTGTGTCCATTGTATGTGCTGCTTGTTGGATTTCAACATAGGCGGCGCCACTTGTGCTTCACGTGGCGCCAAATGTAGTGTTTGTTGGGGGACAACTTGCGTTCGTGTCGAGAGTTTATGCGAACCGAACTTTTGTGTTTTTCATTTTTGATGCCCACTATTTTTCTCCCAGATGTCATATGGAGGGTCCGTTCACATAAAAACGAGACGGCGACGATCGTCGCGTGGAAAACGGTGGTCGCGTTTGTCGATTCACGCGTTGCATCGCCCGGGCGAAGTACGTACAGAGCGCGTGCTGGTAACCGATCGATAAACGCGCCCACCGACGGCGACCGTCACTGTTTTTGACGAATATGTGGCTAGAGGCCAAAGGGGGACGGAACGGAACAGAATTGAAATACAGATGCATATCTAAAAAATTAGATTTAATTGCAACGCACGTGAAATAATTTTTTTGAAATAATTTTTTCGAATACATTAAAAATTGTGATTTTTCAACTTTTCAATTAAGCGCCATTTTAACGATAAACCGTTAGTAAAAACGCTGGATTTAAACAAAACGGTGACATCAGTAGAAAATGAGGTGAATTACTAGAAAAGTAAACTTCGACGAGTAAACTTCAAAAAGTAAACTTCAAAATCGATCCGTAAGAAAAGATGCACGAAACTCACAAATGCTAAAAAAAAAGCGAAAGAAAACCCCATTTCCAGGGTTGAATTTTGAAGTACGGCGAATTTCGGCATCGGAGAAATCACTATTTCTTCTGTTCCAATCCTAAATCCCACTCTGGCGCGGACCCCTTCACCTAAAATACGATTTCATGTGTATCGACATGTTTTTGTCGATGTGTATACCCCGTTTATCCGAACACAGATGCGGTTTTATAAGACCCGGAATGCGTTTTTCGCAGTGCCGTGTGCTCAGCCGTAAACCTGTTTGCGTGGCAAGCCATTAACACACACGTAACGTACGTGTATTCTCTCTCTTGTTATATACCTATCCATGTACCACCCCCATAATAATAGGCCGATCGAAATTTATTTACTCTAAGATCTTTGGTATGTGGGGGCGTTGGAAATCTATATTTCCAGCTGCCAGCATCAATCTGCTGAATGTGTTCATTTTTAAACGCCCTCGCACGTCAAAGATATTCGAAATAAAATCTGATCGGTTTATCAAACGCGCCCAACTTGTTTTGGCGGGCCGCCATCTTTGTTTACATGTAACAACGGTCTGGTGACGTCACCGGTCGCCGTGCCAACTAGTCATTCTAATCTCATTTGTTCTCGCATCTCTTATTCTTGCTACTAAAACGACCAAAAAACAAAAAAGCCAGTTTCTGTCATTTTCCCGTTACTGCAGATATTTTTTGTTTTTAATATATTTTTTTCCCCCCTTGACTGCTGAATGTGTGATAAAATGCTGCGTAATAATCTTTGTTGCTGTATTGCTTGCTATGTTTGTGGACATCTTGTTTTTTAATCACAAATAATGGTAATATTACATCTGCAGACATTACATAAGCCGTCAATTTTGTGCCAAAACTACACTTGGAATCCACTCTTCACGTTTGCATGCTCTTTTTTTTAATAAAAGACTATTGACAATCACAATTGTTATCGTGGGATTGACAAGTTAAGTTTTAAAACAAAGTGTGTCTGAAATCGTGCCGTGTTAATAACCAGGGTTCGATTTGCGAGGGGGACAGGGGGGTTCAACCCCCCATTTTCAATTGCCCGACCCCCCCTTCCCGTCTGCTGATAACCTTCCCACAAATGACCCAGCCAACCCCCCCCCCCACTTTTATTTTGGCAAATCGGACCTTAAGAACAAATACTAACGCGCTTATTGGTCACAGAAATACAAGTTTCAGTCATTATTTGTCAACATGGAATGCGCTAAAGTCAGATGTTTAAACATTTCTCATTAGTTTTTGTCCCCGTTTACGTCGCAAAAAACGCTTCTTCAAATGAATTGTTTTCATTTGTTCAACTGTCCGTTGCCTACTTTCGAATAGCTTCAGTCGTTTATGTATCGAATAATGATTTTGTTTTTAGTTTTTAGTTAGTTAAATGTTTAGACATTTAATGACTAGATTCCCCGCTTGCAAAATTTAGCTGAAAAAATTCCAATTTTCCAATGTCAAAGTCACCTTCGTGACATCTTTGTTTAGCATTCTATTTATTTTATTTTTATTTTGCGACGAAACATTTTCTAGGAGATTCAGCCAAAACTTATCTTACAATGGTGGACAACGATCCTGTTAGTAGACTGGTATCTCGGCGACTTACGAGTTCGGCATTGGGCGAGTTGAACTTCATACCAACGACAGATTGATTTTGTCTGAACTGTTTTTTGCATATTTGGTGAAGCCGGATTCGTAAACTAGGAAAAAATTTTGTAACTTTGTCGTGATTGGAAGTATTTATTTAACCCAATACGTAATTAGCTTTTGATTTTCTAACAACCCAATGCGTCTGAAAGTACAGGTAAATCTAATAGTGAAAAATACAAAACCTCCGCATCAAAAATACGGTACAACACCCGTGGCAGCATTGTATACAGAGACAGGCTTACCAGCAAAGCATCGTGTAATGTGTGATTGCCTCTAAACACGGGGCAGCGCACCGAATGCTTTATGGAGGCTGTATTTCGGCACGTGTTTGGGATCAATATTTTCTCGGTCCTGAAATAGTTATTGACTTCGTGGGTGACTTTGACCGTCGATTATTTCGAGTGAAATTATCTAGTGCATTGTTCGTTTAGTGACGATAATATTTTAATAAAATAATGTATTTTGTAACCACGTATTTCTCTCAAAGGAAACTAAAATAGTGCAATGGATAATTTGACCAGAAATATAAGCATGCTAATTGCATTTATCTAATTTCGGTTTTACACAAATAACAAGCAGTACAGTAGCAACGTGTTATTCGATGACTAAACAATTGCAGCGAAACTGTGTTGCCCAACGATGTATGAACGGCGTGTCGCCAACATCGATCGATTGTTCGATTTGTACCGATTGTTTTTTTTCTTCTGCGATTGAGATCAATTAAAGGCTTATTCCGTTTCGCATTAATCGAACCATTCCATCAAACCCCCAATACAAGCAAGTATTTATTTTCTGTTTTCTTGCCACGTTGTAACAGCCCCCCCCTGACATTCCCGTGTATATTTGTGAGTAAATTCGTTTCGACGTTGCTATACTACCTGCCGGCCGGGTTTTTAAATAAATAGTAAACGCGAGCATTGTGTAAGCGGGAGATTTGTCCCCCACCCCCCGTCTCGCCTAAGGGTGACGAAAATTTTCGAAATTGGAAAGGCACAATTTTATGTTTCTTGTTGTCATTCGCGGAGAGTTGATGAAAGTCTAGTCGTTTACGGAATATCCATAATAACTGCTATCAAGAGAGTTTGGTGAGATAAAAAAAAAATTGAAAGTATATAGTGTGAAATGTTAAGGCAGTTTTTTTGACAATGTTTGTTCAATATATTTGAGGGTGAATTTGTAACACTGACTTGTAATACACACGAGTGAAATTTTCCGGAGATAGCTAATGATAATCTGCGTAAAGAAATTTGTTTATTTTATTTTTTTTAATTTATCTGTTTGGGGAAGATTTTGTCAAAATATCTATCACAGGTTTTTCAAGGCCCAAAATTCGGCAACGAATCTGCCAATAAAAAAAAACGTGATATCCAATCATACCTCGCTAAACCGCCCTTGCTAAACTGACAATGTGTTTAATGAAAATCCTTGACTCCAGAACGATGTGGTTAATTTGAAAGAAAGAAAATATTTGTTGTGCATGCCATATATATTGCATATCTGGTTGCATTGTAATGCGATGTTTGATTGCATGTGTGTGTGTGTTTGTTTTGAACGATTATTTCATTTGTGATTAGTTTTCGAAACGTTGTTTTAAAACGTATAGACATTGTAATTGTGAATTATTATTCTCTGTTAAATTTCGATGTAACAGCCACGTTCAACATGACAATGTACTAGTTCATTTGGGAGATTCTACGAGCAGTTAAAATGGACTTGGGACTTTCTAAAAATTTCAATGAAATGCTCAAGAATTATTTGACATTAATTTCTAAGCATGTGTATTTATGTTGAACGACTTATAACGAAATGGCGATGTAATTTATTCATGAAACCATGAATAAATACTTTTTTTTTTTTGGAAACTGATCTGGTTTCCTTGTTTCAAAACGAGTTTCTCGATTCTAGTTCTTTCAAATTTGTACTTCCCATCATCTACGTCTCAATGGCTTATTGACTAAGATTTTTCATTGGGCGTGACTGTGAACGTTTTGTAAATTTGTCGGAAAAATACATTTGTTACGCGCGAGAAAATGCCATTTAGCTAGTTGAATTTCCGTCTGTTTGGATTGACTCCAGACACACGAAATTTATAGTTTTAGAAATTATTTTAAAACGTAATCTGTTTTGCGTTGAGCAATGGCTTCAATCGTGTAAGAGCTATATTAACGAGAGGTCAAACTTGACATCACTGCGAAGCAAAAAATACTTCGTAATCTGAAACTTGAGAGCTTACTAGACATTCTATATTGTCCGAATTGTTAAGATTATTACAAGCTTGACAGCTATTTTTGTACCTGTCAAATATATCATGTTGTGATTGGAATGTGTGTTTTAAAACATGTATGTCAGACACTTTAATAAGCTAAAGCTTAAATCGAAAAAAAAAACAAAAAACAATCTGGCTAATGTATTTATTGTTTTTCTGTATCTATTTTACCGTAATCTGTGTGGTATATCCAATGATTTGTATTCGCGGAGAAACGTTATCCAGTCTTGTGACCTGTGCACGTGATTGACTAAGGAAACGTTCTGGTCTAAACGACCAAATTCATCAAAATTTCAACTGCCTAGGATTTTTCTACTTGGAAGGAAAATCATCTTACGGTAATCAAGAAACAACATGTTACACTCCGCGCTTCAATATTCCCAGAAATAAGGCAACGGCCAACAAGTGTATGCTGTTTCATAAAGTACCTTGTGATAAAAGTATAACCTGAAATCAGCCACCTAGTGTTTCAGTTTTTCTAGGCTCGAGAAATTTAATACGTTGTCAAAAGTGTACTAATATCATTATAAAATTCAGAGATAATTGGCAACTAATAAAAAGGACAAATAATATTGCAGATAGATGTTTCGATATTTTAAAAAAATTGATCAAAAGTGAAATTATAGATACAAAAACTGTGAATCAAATTTCGCCAAAAGGAAATTTTTTTCTTCCGTTTATGCAAATTGATTTCTAGTCAAGATATTTCTGTGACTTGTTTGGTTAATATTGGAATCACATTTAATAACAAATGGATCATTCCGATTTTAAAACAGCAGCACAAAACAATTTATTTTTTAACACTTGTTCTCAACAACTACTTGTATTTCTAATAACAGATTTTTTAAATATTTTTTCAGTCGACAAAAGTAAGAGTTTCTTCAAGATTTGGTTATTTCTAATGGGGGTTAGACAAAGCCAATGTCTGTTCGAACACTTTTTTACGAACCACTTTTTTTGTAAACGTAATTTGTTAAGATGGCTAACATGTTCGATTTCTTCAGTTTTTGGTGTCACTTTCTGTCCGACCAAACTAGAGTTTGGTTATTAAGTGGTATGATGTGGCACCTCCACATTGTGCTGATTTGATCTTAGATTGTCATAGAAAAAAATAAGAAAATTCCTCTGTTGTTAGTTACCAATTGGTGTGCTACTAAATGTTTTGTTCATAGTGTTCTAGCTTACTCATTCAGAAGCCCATATTGAAATACAGATATCGTGAAAGATACAAAACTGTTATGTGGATTTTATTTGATGTATATTCTTTGTTTTGAATATTTCTTAAAGAGTGTCATCCATTTACTGATATCATTGATGAGTATAAATAAAACAATTGTCACTTTACTTCGAATTTCTTTTTTTTAACCAAACACAAAAACTAACAGCAAAATGAAAATGACATGGAGTACTTGTTTGTACGTTTAAACCAATCAATCAGGATTGACTAAATATATTTGTTGGGGCAATTTCACAACAATCCTTGTCTTCAGCTAACCTTTAATCAAATGTACCAATTTCAATTACAATATGTACCCGCGAAAATCCCCGGGTGGGGGCCTATTTTAGAAGGCCGGAGATTAGGACGAGGTGTTATATTCTAGAAGGCTCAATACTTAAGTATCTGTAAGACGGTTCCATTTCATAGAAAATGTGATTCATACTTTCTTTCCGTTCAAGAAAAACAACTTAACTGTCCAAACAGTCAATATTACTTGAATTTGTCGCTTGCATAATCCATCAAATAACTGAAATAAATGCTCAGTTAAACAATAACACATATAGTTTATTGACAAACCGATAAAATTTAGTTCTTGAGCTGCAGCTTGATACAATACAATCTGTATTAGAGATAACAAATACTGACACATGTTTCTCCCTGGCAGTGTTGTCAAAATTGCTAACAATCGTTGTGAAAAATTCGTTTTGAATTAAAATATTCAAATGCGATTATCAATGCGCTGTACAGATGCAATATTTCAAAACTTTAAACACGAATTGTAATCCTGTCCTGGATTTTTTATTCGTTTTTGTATTTCAGAACTTTGTTTGGCCTTACCATTTAAAAATGATTATTCTTATTAAGATGTCAACTTCACTTCCTCTGAATACAGAGATTTGCTAAAACCATGTGTACAATTATTCATTGAACAATATCATTGAACGAAGTTGCATCGTGCAATAAAAAAATATTTCTAATCAGACGAACAAAAAATTCATCAAAATTTAGCGTGAATACGCTGCCTGTGAAAATTCGAAATAGCTGAACTGCCAGAAAACAAAATTATTGTTGATAAGGTATACAGGAACATAAAGAAACCGTTAATATCCCATGACTATAAAACGTCATGACCCATCATATTCAACAATAATGTAATTGGCGATCTGAATTAGACCAATTTTCTGGAGTAGCATGATTAAAGATAATACTAAATAGGTGTTAGTGTTTCATTATATTATAACACAAAACTTTCAAATTAATTTTTCATTCGCCATGGTTTTAATAACAATGCTGCCAATAAATCGAACTGATTACCGTATATTTAGCTCAAACTGATCACCGAATCGCTAGCACGAATCGATTGCCGAATCTTTAGCACGAACCGATTACCGAATCATTAGCTCGAACTGATTAAAGAATGGCCATGCCAACATAAATTTAGGATGACGTTTATCAATAGCTAGCTCAAGCGCTAACAAGCTGGGAAAAAAATTGAGTCGGGGGAACAAATAAAATCATTTACCCTCCAAAAAACTATCATAAAATATCCAGCAGTGTAACGTACATTTCCGGCAACGAATTTTAATAGCCTCACTACAACATCCTAACAACGACAACGATCAACAAATACTTCTGTTATGACTATGGTTAACAAATTCTTGCTCAACAAAACGATGAAGCCGGCACAGAGTGCCCAGCCTGGCTCAATAGAAACAAGTTCGATCTAAAATATCAACAAATATATACAGAGTCATGCAGAATTATTTGATTGCGTTTGCATTTGTGACCTGATTTTCTTCTTTTTAAAAACGGTATATCGGCGGAAATGTACATTTAATTACAAAAAAGCAGCTAGCTGTGACTGATCGATCTAAAAATTACTATTTACAGGCCTGAACGCGGTTTTAAAACTATTTTTGTTATTCCAAAACTGACGCTTGCCGCATGGCTTCGATCCATCTAAACAAAAGAGAGAAAGAAAGAGAATGTATTTTCCAAATGTCTGCTTGCTGAAATTTTCTAACTGGCCAAACATTTTTCTTGATGTCGGAATGATCTTAAATTTGAACCGTTCGAGTAATTGATGGCATCGAAAATGCGAAAGAAATAAAGTAACTGGGCTATATACAGCTCAAATTCTAACTGATAATAATTCTACCCCGGAAGAAAAAATTTCAATTGCCGAAAGTGAAATACCGACAGTGTTGGGTTCGTTTTTTTGAAAAGCAACCTGTTCCAGTCCCCGTTCCTCCGTTGAAAAAAGGAACCAATTCCCATTCCTACAGAAATTGAAAGGAACCTGGAATTTTCCGTTCCTTCGTTTAAAAAATGTTTAAAAAAGATGCCGCGTGGTGCCATGTTTACAACAAATTTTGCGTTCATGATGACACCAAATGTCCAATTGAAGGTTGAACCTTTAGCAATTTCTGTTTGATGCTGTAAAATTGTTCCAATGTCGAAACATTTCGGAAAATTGTAATCGTGGAAATTTGAAAATTAAGACAAAAGAGACCATGTACACAGAAAAAGAACCCCCGTTCCAGTTCCTCGAAAAAGGAACCAGTTTCCGTTCCAGTTCCTAAGTTCCAAAAAGGCGTTCCTAAGTTCCCCAAAAAATGGAACCAGTTCCAAGGAACGGAACTTTTCCGTTCCGTTCCTACCCAACACTGAGTACCGATGCATTATTTTTTTAGAAATAAATCATTGATACCAAAACCATAACCAAACTCAAATACCAAATACCAAAACCAAAAATGAACAATAATTTTAAATAAACCGTGAACAATTCTAAAATCAGCAAATTAAGGATACACAAGCAGCGCAACCGTTAACTAAATTTAAATACCGCCTTCGCATCATAAACGCATAAAATTGAGGGGAAAAAAATTAGTAACGATAAATGAACCCTACCTTATCGCTTGAGCATCACTCTCGGCGTAAAACTGGGCAGATGGATAGCCATCGTGCTGCAGTTCGAAGTATAGTTGCGGTTGGATTCCTTCTTGTGGCTGTAACAAAGAAATAAAATTGATCAAAAACGTTAAAGAAAATTTGATTTTTCAACTGTCAACTATTAATACTATAGTTAGATCAGTGGCTGAGATCAAATTGCAGATGTGAACTTACCGTACTAAATCTTTTCACATCGAATCCCAGCAGGGGCGTACTATTTAACGCTACAACATCCTGTAGAAGAAAAATATATTAACAGTTCAAAAAGTGAATTCGATTCGATATATTAAAAATAAAAAAACGAAATTCGAATAAAGGATCAGCAATCAACCGCTGGTGTGGCTATTCAATATAGGGGAGAAACCTCATTTTTAAAAAGATTTCTTTAATTTTTCAGTCTAAAATTAGCTTTAACCAGCAAGAAAATAAACTACTTGTGCCAGTGCTTGCGTGAATACGGTGTGTAGGAAATGTAAGAAATTGCTACTAAAAATGTATAAAGTTAATTAAATGATTAACATTTCGGACAGCATTCGAAAACCATGGCCGAAGATTAATTTCCAAATATAATTGTACTCGAATGTTACGGTGATGCTGTACCACCCACACATAGCGTCAAGCCGGGTATCACCGAATTGCCCGTAGTCTTATTCATCAAAGCCGAATAAAAAAATATGTATGTAATTTCTACCTGGCTGGCTTTGTACGTGTACAGAACTTTGTCTTTGATGACAAACCACTGTTTCTTCCATTGCTTCTTAATTCGGATATGCAGGTGACCACTCATGTTGGATCCTTCGTCGGTGGCGGTAACCTGACCAAAGAGGTGAATGGGAATTTTAAATCTCATTAAAAATCGGCGATGAAAATAATTTGCAAGGAAACATTTGACGTAATCCATGCACAGTAGAATGTTCATCTCAACTAAAATCCACGGTATGTAGGCGTATATACGAAGCCAAATATGGAAATTGAGACGTAGATGTTCATTAATATCCGCCGAAACAAGACGAGCCAACGATGTCTCATTGAATATCTCCAATCTCCATAGAGACACGAGGGTGCAGTAATCCTGTAGTGCCCTAGACACTACGGTGATTTATATAAAAAAAATATATATATTCGGTGAATATGATTAACGATAATTCATCGTTCATCGTTGATTCGTCTCGGCTCGGCGAATATTCAAATACATGATACTATCAATGATTATTTTTGGTTTCATACGAGTACATACAGTGAAAAAGTATAAGCCGAAAAATTTAAAAAATTGTACACTTTTTTTGCTATCTTGATAACAAAATGATACGCAATTAATGTATATTTTTGCAAAAAAAATGTTTGCTACCAAGAATAAATCTTAGCATAACTCTAACCTCCTGGAGCACCTTGCTCAAGTTTCTCTTGTAATCGTTGGTGGGGACGATATTGATTTTCTTGAACAGAGCCTGGATGTCGCTCAAGGAAGGAATGGCCGAAGTCTTCTTCTCGTCTCCGTCGTTCTCGAGGTCAGCCTCCCGAGTGGTCGAATCCTGGTCGAACGTTTCGCTGGACACGCTGCCCCGTTCGACAATTTCTGAATAATTTCCCGATCGAAATAGAATAGAAAAACTTGTTATTTCCAAAATCACAAGGGAAACGCGGAAATACCGAACCTGAAAAAAGCGAAAAGGATATTCCGATGAAAATATTATTTTTCGGAACGCGATTCTATTACCTCGATGAAGGATGATGAAACATTCGTCGCAAACTCTGGCCGCTTGGAATTGCAAGTATCTAAGCGGGGCTCGGTTTGCTGAGCAGATGTAACAAACCACCTGTGATATGAAACAAAAAAATATATTTATCTAATGAATGAAATATTCTACGGGCCGCTAAATTGGCAGAGGTAGGCAAATTTTAAGTTTTGTTTTTAAAATGCTAACTGCGACAAAAATTAAAAAAGTTACACTCCAATATATATTTAATATATTGACGTTATATACATTTTTTTATAAAATAAAAGAGTCTAAATAAGCGGACTAAATCGCTAAATGATTGAAATGTGCAGACCGTGGTGCACTCGCATTATTTTTTGGACGGAGGGTCACATGTAATCCTTAGTATCTCAAGGATACAATAAAAGAGAACCCGCGTCCGTAATCGATCCCGGGACCGTCATCCCACAAGTTTCTTTGAAATAAAATGATTTGCGACGTCACAAGCTCTTCAACAAATTTTACCAGCAATTTGTTTTGCTTTCCTTCCGCCTCCACTAACCTTGCCACAGGCTCTACAATGATGTCTCCTAAAGGTGAGCGTGAATTCTCGCGCGCAAGTCTGACACATGGTGACGCGGGCATCGGGGGTCCACACAGGTGCTTTGTAGCCCAAACTCTCCGCGTAGCCATCTGGCGCATTCTGCATGCACAACATTCCATCGAAAAACCAAGAGAACAAACCACGTGAAAACAAAACATGTCAGCGCAATCCTGCAAACGTTAGATTTTTTTCTCAATCACTAATAAATCACGCACACACTCGTCTATTTATTTTTAATTCAGGGAAATTATTAAAACAGATTTGTGACCACAGGTCTATCCAATCAAAAAGGCGCTTGGGGAAATGCCGGGTTTTCAAAATTAAAGTAATGTTCCGAATATTCATAAACAAATGCTTTTATTTTGTACCGATTCGGAAAGATCCGCAAATATTTTAAAATTCAAATGAAAGCATGCGATCAAGTCAGCTAACTTGCAGCTAAACGGATGCAGGGAAAATATTTCGTACAGCGAAATTTCATGATTGCAAACGCACAATTTGTAACTGATAATTGATTTTAAAATACTAGAAAAACTATTTACATGTGTTTCCTAAAGGCCCCACAAAGTGTATAACTGCACAAACAGATTAAACTAACTGCAATCTTCAAATTTGCAAACATTTAAATATCTGGGCGCAACTTGGCGATACGCCGGGCAACAAAGCTTACCGCTGAAGTGATCTTGGCTTGAATGAACGTCTTCTTTCTAGCCACGTAATCTTCGATGGTGGCATTCAGGACATTGAGCCATTCGTCTCTTTCCTCTTGCGAACTATGAGTTAAAATGAAACAAGTTTCCAAAATTACAGCCGCAAAAATACAGTAACTGTTGACAGTTTCCATTTCAACACAGGACCAATTATAACAATTGCAACAACTCCATCTAGCGATAAAGCGAGTTGCAAATAGTGGATGACAATCTACGAGACAGGAGTGGCATCGCCTCGGCACACGTAGATTAAACACTTTCTCGTGCAGGGAAAGCGAAAGGCGGTCACGAAAAAATGTAGACAAACAATAACAAAAACGCGATAAAAGTGAAAACAATATTCGAACTCCAACTTACTTCGCCGCAAGAGTGAACGACCTGGCCACGCTGATAATGTTGAATTCGTTTCTGAACTCTTCCGTTTTCGTCACTGGCAGCACCTTTTGGATTTAAAAATAGCAAAGTCGGTCAAAACACAAACTCCAATTTTCCACGAATTTAGACAAGTATTTGTCAGCATTTTTTACCTTCATCCCTGTTAGTGGTAAATTGTGGTGGATTTTTAGAAGGCCTTGCGCAGTTTGAGAGCAGTGAAGAAGACAGTCGTTGAACTAGTAAAAAATCAAAAGACAATATCCAGACATTTTTAAGAAATCCCCTCCATTATATTTTACAAGCAGGACGAGACCTTAAAACATATTGTAACATACATATGTAGCTGCTATTAATTTACAATTACTTCTATCTTATGAAATCGCTACAAGCCACTTTTCTTCTTTACCTGTGGAAAAAGCATTTCGAACTCACGGCACAACTTACTAAAAGAAATATTCGAGGTTGTCTGTCCTTCCGACACTGTTTTGAAAGCTCGCCTTCCTTTATGAATCTCTAAAAAAATTAACAATAAAAAATGTAGTTATAATAAAGAAAGGATCAGTAGCTGAAGGCAATCTAAAGCGTTTGTCGAATACTTACTCTTCCAGGCTTTACGATCAGATATGTTCCGAGAATTCGTTTCTGTAATTGCAGTATCGCAGCAAAGTTTTCCTACGAGACGTATTAAAAATATATCGAAATCAATAAAAAAACATACATTACAATATATACCCGCAAGCAACCCTGGAGGGACCTATGGCGCGGTGGGACGCATAAAAATGTTTAAAGTTCCCCAGCAATCTTCAAAAGCAACTAGAACACTCACTGTCTGACGAATTGTTTCATTCGCATGATCCGCCACTTCACTGACGATAGCCAAGGCCACTGTGACAAAAAAAGATAAATTAGTTGGCGGTTGTTTCAACAATTGTGCATTAATTTCTTTGGGTGGAGTCAGTATCATGCTGGTATTTAAAGAGATGATTGGTAATGCTTGGTAAATTGTGGGTTAGCCACCGGAACATGAATTAATTTTGAAATTTTATTATCAACTTTTTTTTGTGATGAAATTTGTATATACACAGTGTACATGTAAAAATTCGAATTAACTTACCTTGGGTGTCTCCATAATCTGCTGATGATTCATCAATGTTCTTCATATAATCTGTAAAATAAAATTTAAAAATTTAACTGAAAAAATAGCGACTTCAACGAATTCTAAAATTACAAAGTGAATTTCAATGCACTTAAAATTAAACGTTTTTAAACTACGAGCCTCTATTCTTATTTGGATTGCATCATATTTCCAACATTAATTGCCGTTACGCTAGACAAAAAAACATCAGACAAAAATTAAAATATTTTGAATTACCTTGCAAAAGCAAACGGTATTGCGGTATCCTCTGCACTGG
The DNA here is from genome assembly GCA_033995665.1 of Melogona broelemanni. NCBI lineage: Eukaryota > Metazoa > Arthropoda > Diplopoda > Chordeumatida > Chordeumatidae > Melogona > Melogona broelemanni. The sequence goes on from JAUJYS010000697.1 coordinate 18,410, forward strand.
TTTCAACATGTAATTTTGGATACCCAAATTCTTGCACCTTTCAGACATCTAAGTGGAAAATGCCATTAAAAAGACACGATTAATATTTCAACCTCAATCACCTTTAGACAAAAACGTGAAATTTTGGAAACACGATACCGTTTACCTCAAATTCTTTGACTGCCTGTGAAAACTGGGGGAACTTCTTACGGGCTTCTTCCAGGGCATTGGTGAGCAAGGGGTAATTCCGAATGTAGGAGGCGTACATTTTCAGGAACGGTGCTTTCGATGCGAGAATATCGGAAATGCGCTCATTCTCATCCCTATCGCAATGGAGAATTGGAAAATATTAAACGACATGCATAGACTTCGAATAAGTCTACGAATTAGTGTGACATTTCAGATTTAAAAAAAAATCGTTCGACATTAGACCATTGTTGTCGTCTCTCACCAGTTACTTATTCGCTCTTCCAAATCTTTGAGCATGTCCTCGTTGAGGGACAGTAATTGTGGAAGACCGTCCAGGATTTGCGAAAACACGTCCGGTGGAATAACAGCTTGATTATGTGCTTGTCCGGCTTTTTCGATGGCTTTGCGAAAATCCTAGTTGGAAAAAAACAACGTAAAACGAATGTGTGGTTGATGCATTCGAATTAAAACACTGGCAGATTCAATCACAGATATTTGAACAAAAAAAGGGTGTGCCCAATCGAAACCCCAAGTGCAGAATCAGAAGTGCTGGCCAAAAAGACCGTTAGCAGCGTAATTAAATAAACGTCGAGTAAATAAAAAAAAACCTATTCATTTAGCTCAATGCCTGATCGTGCGGTAGTTTAATTCATTCGTTACAGTAAACTGATAAATACTCTGTCCGATCAGAGCTTCTCTCAACTTAAATTTTCAATTTGACAGACACTGTTTTATTGAAATGTCTGTGAAATGCTATCAAAATGTATTTTACTGTACTGTAACTGGTGAATTAAAATGATTGTAACCGATGAATGAATTAAAAGTTTATTTAATATTTAAACATTACTTATTTAAATATTTAATTTTGGTGATGTCAGGAAAGATATCGAAAAGTACCCAGGAGGAAACGTTGATTTAAATGCAAGACAACGATCTTATTGAAAATATTTCCATAATTAACAACGGAGGAACACTTAAAACACGAAAATCGTACACAAATCTAACCACGAGCGACCACAAGTATGTGCCTTAACATCATCCGTGAAGCAGACCAATATACACACCAACAAAACAGAACAATTCCCGTACCTCGGTAAGCAACCGCAGAACGTCCACAAACACACGTTCCGATGTCATCACTTCCGTCGCGATCAAGAACGCCTTCCGCCTGTCATTATCCGAATCCCGCTTCGATCCGGATCCACCACTGGTGTCCACATCACCGTCGTCCTCCTCGGAGGAGTGGGGGGCGGTCGACGACGGCACCTCGAACTCTGAGCTCACATCCGAGAACATGGACGAACTGGAGCTAACCCTATTCTCCTTCTTACGGGCTGCCGCCGAGGCCGAATCGGCCGCCGCGGATGCCGACGCCCGTAGCCGGGTGGCCGGAGACCGCGCCGGACCGTGACCATTCCGGTCAGTCCCGTCCGCTTGCTGCTCCACGGCCAGCATGGCAGAGTTGGTGGGCCGGCGGACGGCTCCGTTGCGCACGATGGTGGTGGACTGAGTGGTGGCCGAACTGGAGCTGCTGCTAGAGGCAGCACTATCGCGGCGGCCATAGCGGCTGTGGTGGTAGCTGCGGTGGCTACGCGAGCGCTGAAAGGGGGAGGCGGTGGCGCTGTCGTCGTCTTCCGGGTCGTCGCGATGGCCACCGCCGGTGCTGGCCAGACGCCGCATGCCGGGGGAGGCCGGCTCGGAGCTAGACGAGCCGACCGAGCTGCGGGAACGGATGATGGCGGTCAGCTTTTTCTTGATTTCGGCCACGCTGTTGGCGTCCGCGTCGTCTTCTTCGTTGGCGGGGGTGGGGGCTGGGGGCGTCAGCTGCGGTGGCGGCGGGGTGCTGTGGGGGAACGGGAAGAAAAAAACAAGTTTTGAAATTCCTTAGCTATTCATTTAAAAAAGCCACAACATTATGCACCGTGGGCTATCATGACGTCATAGCGTGGCATTTGCGTCACAGAGACGTTGCAGCTGCGCATTCAGTATTTTGTGTGCACAAGAATTTGTGCACACAAAATGGCGTAAACTCTGTGTTTTATTTTAAAGGATTGTTTTCGAAGCCTCGAAGGACATTTTTTCCCCACACTGCCGTGTCGTTATTAGATTTGCCGGCAATGACTGGTGTTTATTTTTGATGCGCTTTCTAAAAATTATTGTTCTTATTCTCCTGTAAAGTAGTTACACTGATTTTATTTCTGACACGGCCGTATTAGTTATACGGGAATACAATGGTTGTTTAAAAAATCCACGTCTGCGACGACCGAGGAGCGATGATTTTACAGGCTCGGTCTTCCAATCGCTAAAGCGGGAGTGGCGATAGGCTTGGTGCATATATACGGTGCTGTTCACCGTAAATGCAAAAAAAAAAATATGCCGCCTGGCGCGCGGTTTTTTTTTTTTTTTTTGGTGATCCAGATTCGGGTTGTT
>JAUJYS010000698.1:0-21002 GCA_033995665.1 Melogona broelemanni
CCCCTCCCCCCCCCCGTCCCAAAAGGTAGGGTTTATTTGAGTAAAGTGAGGCTAAACATTAATGTTGGATGGACAAGAGAGAGGAGGCAATAGAAAAAGAGGGATTGGGGGCGAAACTCAGGAGTTTAAATTTTTGAAAGCTGTTGAGAGGTGCACATGTCGGTAGTCCTAATGGAAATCGATGGAATGGACTGGAAATAGATCGGTTTTATTCTCATGAGATCACCATGCGTATGTTCCTGATATTCATTCTGACGTCTGGTCATGAGAAGTTGGACCTCTTCATGAACCCTTCTAAAGCAAATTGAACGGAATATCGACTTCAATAAATATCAATTTTCTGTCAGATTGCCCATCAACTATTGCCAATTTTAAGAAAATTGAGCTTCAAACAGCGTGCTTGTTCCTTGCAATTTCGGAAATTGGCGGTCGCTTGAGCTGCAGAAAATGCTCCGATTTTGCAATACTACGGATGAAAGACGCCTAGGGTGTTGCTTCTCAATGACTCCAATCATAATTGCTCGATAAAATCTGTGCTCGTAATATGTAATAATGTGAGCGTCGCAATAAAAAATGCGTATCGCTCTGAAGGCCTTTATACGAATTTAGCAGAAAGTTCTAGTCTGAGAAAGTCAAATTACAGCCCTCGTACTAACAAACTCCCATTGGGTTTGACACCACTTGCAAAAGGATTAAGGGAAGTTCAGCGAACATTGAGCACCAGCAATGACGATCACATGAACCCACGAGCTGAGGAGGACAACAGAGGTTGGGCGATGAATGCAAGTTTCGCTTACAGTTAACGATGAGAAGAGGAGGGGACCACGACCGGGCTTGGCAGGTACAAAAACCCGGCGCGCTCGCCCCGACCCAAGACCGGGGGATCGCGACGAATTTTACCGGTTGCGTTTGACGCGTCCACAGTGCTTGTTCGGCCAAGTGGAAAACGCGAGTTGGCGGGGATTCGTATGAAACCTTTGGGGAGAGTGGGGGGAGGGGGAGGTGGAGAGGGGTGACCCGAGTTGCTGTGAGCCTGAGAGATGCCAGACAAAAAATAGGAGGGGAGGACGGTTAGGTTTTAGGCTCGGTGACCGGACGTCCCGGATAATCCTTGACAGGATCGATTTCCTCATTTCCCGTCCAAAATAGTCCTTATCTATCAAAATAATGAACTCATCTTGCAAGCGACTTTTAATCAAATCACCCTTGTCTCAGCAGATGGTACAGTGAGCATAGTACAAAAAATATTTTTTTTCCTGATCACTGTAATGAATATATAGACAGGATATTATGTACCCCTCATGTCGCTATGGCAATATGTAAGTGGCATATTTTCACCAGTACATCAGAATCCAAAAAACAAGAGTCTGCGTCGGGATTCGAACCCGGAACCATCCACACCGTAGTCTGTTACCATACCGACTGGGCTAGACGGGTCCATACGTATTTAGTATTGTGTTTTAAACTTTCATACCGCAATTTCTATTTACTCGAAAAAGCCAGTCAACACGACTGCATAGCACTGCATGTAACATCGAAATGATCAGCAGAATCCATGTTGTCGACACTGAAATGCCGCAAATTTCTCGTGAAAAATATTTCAACTATTCACCGAATTTGAATACGGGCGACCGTGCTCACCCTAACGGCAAACACGCGCACGAACCACTCTTCGGCGAGCAACGCCGCAACAATAGAGTTCGGTCCCCCGGTTCCTGCTACACACGGATTCGGAACTCGGTTGCGGCCGGTCTCTCCATCAACCCGACGGCGTCAAATCATCGGGAAAAAAGCCAGTTACAGTTTTTCAAAAGGCGTGTGGGGTAGAGCGTCCATTGTGCCGGCCGCAAAACTCGCCACAGTTGTCCGTGACCGATTGTGAAGAACGAAAAGGAGCGAAAGCGAGAGAGATGGTTACATGGAGCTAGCGTGTTTGTACAGCCAAGAACCGACCCAGAGTGAATATCCTTCTGAGACCCCGTGCATACACATACGCACATGCAGGTATTGGCACTCCACGCAGCCGGAGTCGTGTCGCCATCTACAGGCAAGATAGAGAAACTGAGGCTGGGAATTGTCGGCGCTAGAGTCCACCTATACCAATATTTTACAAATGGAGGGACGCTATGGAGTTTATTTATTCATTTCTGATCACTGTAGTGAATATCACTACAACAGATTACCTGATTATGTATCCTTCGTGTTGCTGTGACAATAGATGAGGGGTACATTTTCACCAGTAGCCCAAAATCTAATAAGCGATAGCCTGCGCCGGGAATCGAACCCGGGACCGCCCGCACCGCAGTCTGTTGCAATACCGGCTGGGCTAGACTTAGAATTTCGCCTACCTGAAGGGGTAGAGGATGAGGATCCAACATCAAACGCTATTTCACAGGATTGAATTTAAGATACTTCAGAATTTTTGGTAAATTTCATTTGACCACGTAAAGCAAGTTAAGAAAAATAGGTAAAGGTTGGTGACACATTCACGTTTAAATTTTAAGTTGCACAGCTTAACAACGTATTTATCGGATCCTTCCATTATGAGCCAATTATTTGGAGGATGCTCACAAAACAGTCGGACCCGGGTCTCAGAGCTATAAAGATGCCATTGAACACCACTGAAACTGGAAGCCATCTTGTTCTGAGAGACGCTTTGCGCGGCCAATAGGATATCTGGACGAGGCCTAAGACGCCCCGTGATGAAAAGAAAATATCGCTGACGTCAATTGGGAATTGTGTGTCGAACAGAAAGGGCGACAACGCGTGTACCTTCACCTCGGAGGGACGAAAATTCGGTTTTTATTATGAAAGGATATATCGGTAACGAGACCACATACTCGTACACTTAACAATGACCTCGATTCCCTGGAAAATATCGTTTTGAAGGGAGAGTAACTACTTTGATTTGAACATGTATTAAAAATGCTGAAATAAATTTTCAATAATAATAAAAAAAAATACTAAATAAAATAAACTGATCATCCGGAAATGTGCTGAAATGTCATATGGCAATTGAATTAAAAAGCAATAGGTAGTACTTAAATTTATACATGTAATAGTGCTAATAGGTAATAATTTTAATTTAAGCGTAATAACTATTGTAAATTACACTATTACATTTTAACCAATAAAACCAACTGGAGAAACGTAAATCAATTAGATCTAGATTAAAATGTTGCCAGAAAAAAGCTAACCATTTCAAAATCATCCTAAAAACAAAAATATTACTAGTGCCTTCTAAGCACGTAGACTAAATCGACACTCTTAGTTTAATTTTTAGAAAATAATAATAATAATATGAAATACGTCCTCCACAAATAAGGCTTCGAGTTTCTGCATAATTAACATGTTCATCGCCTCAAATTACACAGACGGGAAAAAAAATCATAAATAGAAAAAGCATAATTACTGCGAACATGTGTCACCACCACAAACCATCTCCGCTCCATTTGTGGTTTTCCAAGCCATGTTCTGCTGAGCATTTCACACCGAGATGCATAAAATCACACCACATTCCCAGCTAGTGCATTTATGGATTTAACTAGGTACGACAAAATAACTTCGGCATGGTTCAGCAGACCGTATATAAGTTGTTCCGATTCCATCGACCGTTAATCGATCCAGGAACTGCACGTGCGTATAACAAGTTTCCCTATAAATGTAAACAAACCCATATAACTTTTATAGAGATTTTTTGTTCTCTTTATGAGCACCGGGTATAAAAATATACTTTGTATACAGTAATATGGCTGGCATTGTGGCGGGTGGTCCAATTTCTTTCAACTGGATGCCTCCGCCATACATGCTCGAAAGTCGAAATGAGCTCAGTCATCGACGTTTTTGTATGCCCGACTAAAACGTGAACAGCTGCGGTCACGCCAGATGTCACTGTCGTAGTTTTTCGGAATAGGAAGGGGGGCTACATTAGCGACACTATTAGCGAACGGAAATTGGAGACTGGAATGCCGTTAGCATTTAGGCGCTTTAAATAGGCTCGTCATATTTCTAAATGCTGCTTCTGCGAATTAATTATTTTTTGCTGTCAGTCTCAATGTACGCATCTCAATTTGAATGGTAATTTATGAGCCGGTTTTATTAATGCATCTAACCTTTGCCAAGACACTACAGACAAGAAAACCAATAACATTGATTACTTGAAGTAAACAAAATAATTGAATAGTATAAAAATTATCGGATTTCTTCAATTCTTTCAGAATAACAAAAACTCACAAAACATTTAACAGAGCAGTAACAAAAAACGGTTAATGGAAAGAAAAAAACATAATAACAAACCCACGTAGATAACGAGAAAATGGATAATTCTGCAAGGCAAAAAACTAAACAGGAAATCACGAAAACAATTTCGAGTTAACCAGCATCGAGATTCAGACTTATTGTTAGAAAAATGGAACACTCCCTTCGCTCTTATAACTAGGGGTTGAACGCTAACCGAAAAAATGATGAGTTAGCGGGTTTGGGTTCATGGAGAGGGGGCGCGGAGGGGGAGTTTTAGGGGGCACGGACATGTACACCGCCAGGGACAAAATGTAGCCAGCCGCGCACAACGAAATAACTGTTCGGCAGCGGGTCGGCACCATCAGGCCGTCTCCAAACTTCGAACCCCGACCCCTCCTCTCCTCTAGCCTCTTCACCCTGACATCAACCCACTTCCCCCTTAATCCACAATTCGTTTTCACTGTTAACCCCCTCCCCCCAAGGCCCTCCCCTACATGTATTCCGTTCACAAACAACCCGAAACAGTTTCGTCAACGGGCTCTTCTTCCACAGACTCCCATGAACCGGCACAAAGAGATGAATGGGCTAGATGCCGGATTTTTTTTCTTCTGATTCTGATTGTCAATCACTATTGAATATCACTGCAGAAGATTGTGCACATTTCTAAACGTCTGAACATTCGTGGAAGGGCAAATTTTCGTCCGTACCCCGGGATCGGAATAAGATCGAGATCGTGGCACCAAAACGTGATTTGCTCTACCGCCTAGACTACGACGACCGCATAATGCATGAAAGGAATAAGGATGATAGACATAAATAAATATCTACTTAATTATTAAAAAGTTTAACCAGTTGAATACCATAGTAACACGCTTTGAAGTGACTGACTGACTTTCAGTTACCGTATACAACAACACCAGACACCGTTTTATTATTAAGTAGCTGTTTCTTTTACCGTTTTATTAATTCAATAGTTGGAAGAATCCACACCATAGGAAAAAAAAAGGAATATAATTTGATTGAAAATTAAAAAAAAAGTTGGCAGGGAAGTCCGATGACCACTAACAGAAACCAATCGATTTTAAAAACATTTTTCGTTCAAATCTCTATACAGTCCAGCTATTGATAGTGGTCACCACTATCAATAGCTGGACTGTATAGAGAGTACCAACGCATTCCAGTATCTATATTTTTAATATCTTTGAAGGAGGTCTAATATAAGCTCGCGCAGATGGATTAGCATCCAATATTTGCGAGGAAACTGTAGGGATGGGTGGTGTGGAGAGGAGTGTAATGGCGGACCCCCTTTTCCACCCGTGTGTGTACAGCACGGCATGTGTCGTCGCCCATAAAAGAAGAAACACATTTTCGGACCAATTTCGGCGACTGCCGATTTTCTCTCGCGCCCCCGCGCCAAAAGCCTAATCTCGAAATAATGGATCGTGAAACTGCTGGAGCACGAACCAATCTCCGCTGGATCACGAATTTGAATAATATTGGATTGCCTAACAAGGTCCCCGAAACTGTGCGAGGCGCGCGCAGCACGCGACGCCGGGGCTTCGCTCACTACTTTCGCTCGCCGACCGAGAAATCAAGTCTGTCTTCCTTTATCCTCCTACTTCTCCTCCTAGGACCTCAGCACGCACGAAATGTCATTGCTAAAATAGGGCGAACTGTAGTGCTTAATTAACGAACTCTGTCGACCAAAGATTTTGCCATTTACAAAAAATGAAAATAAATATCATTTGATTATCACATTAAATATAGTGAATACCAAGTATAATAGCTAGAATGAAAATTTTTTTAAATAAATTTACCTACACATCATTATTTAAATTTAATGGGACGAACTATTTTTCGGAAACTGACAAATCTTTGATTCAAGTATAGGGCAAAATAAAAATACATTCAGTGTCTTGTTAAGTTTCAAAAAATTATGTTTCGTCTGCATTTAAGCGACTTGTCTAACGGTTCTTTTGTCATACAGTTTGATCAGAAAATGTACAGTCACCTTTAATCATATATTTTAATTACTAAATTAAAAATACTGCTTAAATAAATAACAAAAAATTAGTAATCTTTTTATTAATTGCTATCGACTCTCTTAACATTATGACACATTAATTTTTTTAGAGTATTTTTGAATTCAAATACAGCCTTTCCTGCAACAGACACGATCTTGAATTCGATCCTCAAATCAAATTTTTCAGGCAAAGTAATTTAACAGACGCAAAAATTGAAACACCAATGTACACATGTACAGTAACGAGGAAAAAAAAACCTGAATGCATCTCAAACCCTACACTGCTGTGACTGCCACATCAACAAATTTAGATCCTTGAGAAAAATCACAAGATCGAGAACCACCGGCCAACAGCATTCCCTCAAAAATATATCGAACCTCCACAGTTAACGACATCCCCTCGCACCACCCGTTGCCACTTCATCCGATAAAAAGAAAAGGAAATCAATGATATATAAAGGGGCGGGAGAGGTGGGAGGGAAGGGGGGTTGCCTATCCCGGCTACGCACTGTATATTTGGTGTATCCATAGGGGGTGGCGACAGAAAAGAGTGGTCTGGCGGAAAGGGGTGAAAGTTCACCGTGCTGGCAATGGCGACCCGGGGAGTCCCTGTAATAGGTTCCGGAGAGGAGCGCCTCATGCCCTTCCCAGAGGATCACCCCCAGCGTCACTTGGGTTCCATTATTTCGCTAAGCCCGTAATAATAACATTGAGAATGTATACAATTTTTCGAGCCTCTGTGTTTTGCATGACGTACGGGCTTTAGAGTTTAGATATATAACATCCTCCACAGACCAAAAGTCTAAGTGTCCTCCACGCACAAAAATGCAGGATTCTCTCCTAGGAATAAAATGCGAGGAACTAGCGAGAGCGATTGCCACTCGACGTTTTAACGTAACTCTCCTTCAGGCTACTCGACTCTCGCAAATGACGCCATCAACATCACTCAACGTGGATCCATTGACACAAAAGCGAGTTGCACAAGTACTTCAACGTTGGCGCGTGCACCACATCGGACGCCAAACGCGGATGTCGATAAGGCAATTGCGGATATCGTGCTCGCACGCGCCGAGAACCAATAAACAAATGGTTAACACAATCGTAAACTTAATAACAAACGTGATAATCAAAAAAATTTATAACGTGCCTCAACGGATTGTAAACGTTGAAAATATTCTTGGCTTCGCAGAAGAAACGTCAGGAGGTACCAATCGCTTTAACGCAAAAAGCAAGCGCAAACGCAAACGCAAACGCGTTTCCAAACGCAAGTTGAAAACGTCGTAATCGTAAGCAAAAATCATTGATCGTGCCAAATTTACCATATTCTAGTCATTCCTAATCCATCATTTTCAATTATTCAGTTTCCCGCGGACCACAACCGATGGTACGTGCTTCAGTCTAGCATTCATTTACAGTATTTCGCAACATCTGTTCATTTTTAGCCAGTACCTGTCTGATATCATGCCGTCACCAAGCATTTTCTTTATTCTTTTGAACCTTACATGCGACTCAGTCCTGCTTATTACCTTTTTTTTAGCCTTCTTTAATTAAAAATGTCTCATATTTTTTAACTAAGCATTTTAGCAGGCGTCCGGCATTTCTAATCCAGAGCCTATGTTGTCACCTACCTCCGTCTATACCAGTTACAAGATGGGGGATCAGATTCGGGCTCGAACCCTGAATCCTCCGATCTGTTGATAGACACTTATACCGATGAACAAATCCGCTTTACTCTCAAGTGTCATGTGAAGTCGCGGATCTCAAGCAGATCTAGGAAGGCGACATCGCGTCCCCGGCGTGGCGGGGATCCCCCCCGAACAACAGAGCATTGCGACGCTACGGGGGGTCGGACTCGGGAGCACCGCGTCACCATGGTAACGGGACGCCCGCTCAATGCACGGCCGCGCCCGCCCAAACATATAGACACACACTGTGACACACACGAACAAAGTGCATCCACTCGACTATGGAGTCCACCTACTAAAAAATCGAATTTTAACATTTACCATTTTATTCACGTTGGAAGGGTGGATGGTGATGGGTCTGTGACACAGCCACATTTCCGTTATTTCCTAGCACAAAACACACAAAAAAATACGCGGCGACCTACCGAGGGCTCCGACGATTTGTGAAGCGGTTCGTACTTTATCAAGACAACGACAAGTCTTCGACATTCTATCAGACAATGTCAAAATTCGTCACAACATTTTTTTCGAGGATAATATTTATGACCGCTTGTATCGAGTGGTACGCTTTTCGTGTGGCAATTTTGGCTATATTTATTTTCATCGTGAATGGAATACGGAATTGCTCAGCCGGCTGAATAACCCATTATATCAACGAATTGAAATATTTAGAAAACAAATTTTCAATGAAGCAGGTGACAGTGGAATGAGTGGATAGCGGGCTCGATTATTAAATCGGTGATCGCGGGTTTAATTCCCGACCCTGACTTCCGAAATTTCTTCGAGCAAGAAAAATTCGTGCCAAGCCGTGGGACTCGTGCCTGTAGGTTGTCAGGTATACGTTAAAGTTCCATACCTCGGTCACAAACAAGCCTAGGATTTATTCCAAATTACTTTTCATTCCAAATTACCCTCAATTAATCTCAATTCCAACAATATGGAACCAGTCCATTTTAGATCATAACGTCCATTAATACTAATGCGGGTCGTTAGCAAAATCCAATCATTTTGCGTGCGTAAATGGCCATTGTACTCAACGCTAACGTTGAAATTATAATTTTTTAAACAACTGTTAGGACATGTGTTTACATGGGATTCACCTGCACCGACTAAAACGAACAATCCTCATCCAAAAACACTAAAATGTGAAACGCTGGAACCAGCCCGGAGCCATGGGAGAAACGGGAGATTGACAGGGTACACAGCTCATAGTGCAGCAGTGCGTTGACACCGTTGCCTGCCTTACTGACGCAGTACTTTCCGAACTGCCCAAGCGCGCGTGCTCGGAATGTTGATGGGGCGGGGCACGGAAAGGACTTGCAGAACCGCAAAAGAGAGAAACGATGATGATTATGTATGCAGACAGCCGGCGCGAACACGACTTTGCACGGTTTCACGCAAAAATCTGCTCGAGGGTCGATCGAAAAGGATAAACAGCGGGTGCCAACTCGCTCTCGCTCTCCCAATCTAACCGAAAGGAAAACAAGCAACTCTTTTTTTTTCTCCAAGTGCAGACACGAAAAAAAAAATATAAATAAACCCCTATGTTCATGATACGACATAAATTTACTACACACAGAACAAACATATTCCCCAGACTTGGCACAAGTGCCTGGTTAATTGAATCTCATGACTGTACCGCTCGCTACACGAAAGCAAGATGCATTCTTGAGCGTTCATACAAAAATGTATGTATACAGCATGCGCGTTCAACTAAAATATTCAGCAGTAAGACTGTTGTACACAGAGAGTGTACTCGAGTATAGTCCGATAAAGAAAGACCAACGACGTATACGGGTAAAATCCGCACATGACGTATCTAAGTAGTGGGAATTCCTGTGGTCGTGATGGCTCGCAGAAAAATTTTGAGAGCATCCATGAATGAAAAAAGGATTAATTAAAAAAACGTTAGCATAAATTATACAAAGATAGGCAGATACTTTGAAACTATGTCGTCCCGACAATTTTTTACTGTCGCTCTTGAAACAAATCATAATCGCACTAAAATGCACTAAACGATTAGCGCATTTTAGATAAGGTCGGGCCTTGTAAAAAAAATACTTCGACTCCGGCAGCGTTCTATCGCGAACTTGGCAGATACAACAACTGGAAAATGGTTAAATGGGTTCATGTCAACAAACCAAGTACGGTGTAATTTAAATGTCGGAAAAAAATTGTTTTGACTGTGTGCGTGAGGGCATGTTCACTTTTACGAGTCACCTTTTCTCAACCACGGGCGCATATTTATTTTGTACGGAGGTATTTCTATCCACCCGGTCAAATGATCGTGCCAACATCCAACAGCATTGTGTTGTCACCTGTCACGATGTGTAGCCAAAATATCCTCCTGAGATCACGGGTACGGTATCTTATCAATCGATGATGGTGGTATCTCCGACCAGGGAAGATGGGAAACAGCGACTTCGTTGGTAGTAGAAGTTATTTTATTACTTTAGAACTTATTTTACATATACGGTATCTTAATTTAAAAAAAAATGTTTTTGTCTGTGTGCTATGCTCGACATCAATCAAAAGCTTTGCACTTCGTATTTATTTCACTTATAAACAATAAAGATATACTATTAAAATCAAAACCATGCAAATCCCTATTTGAAAGCATACAGTACTATAATACAAAATAATCTGTGTTATTCAATAAGCATACAGATGAATGATTAAAAATAATGGATGGAGATACGACTAGTATATTCCGTCAGCGCCGCAGGACTTAGGAATAGATATTCCCCTTTTAACAGGCGAAACGAGTCTCACTCGAAATGACTAGGCAGTCCCGGAGCCGTGAGTCGTGACTTGTATTGACTGCTTCATCAAAAGGTTGTCGCCTTCCAACATTTCTATTTCTAATCGTTCAAAGCTACGTTTTTTGTTTCCGGTATATAGAAATTCTCCCTCCTCCCTCCCCACCACCCATTAGCTTCTAAGGAACCGGTAATAATATTAATGACGACTGCTGTGGAATTCCAGATCGTCAAATGGAAACTAATTGGAGAATGGCCTTTTGCCGATACGACCTGATTTGTATCTCACCTGCGAGACCATTCTCGCTCTCAATCAAACCGCAAAACCGCGTCATTGCTAGGCGGCAATGCTGTCATATTCGTCGGCACGATTGGGTGTTCATTTTCATGTGCGATATTTTGCTGATTTTTCATTTTTGCAAGATCCCAAACGCAAGACAAAGTGATATTATGGTTATAACCAATAATTTATCGTCTTTTTTATTTATTTAATTTATTTATTTACTGAAACATTGCATTATCGTTTGTCTAAAGATTGATATCCTGGACGTTGAAAAACTAGGCTTGAATTGAAAATCAACCTCGTACAGTATGTTAAATGGAACAACGATGGAAAAAGTAAATTGCAAAATCTCTATTAAGATCAGTGGATGGAGAAGAAAGAGACGGCAACGCACAAGAATGATGTCGACTTGGTCCAAGATGACATTTGCTTCGAGATGAGTCATTGAAACTTATCCAAAAAGTAAGTCACTAGAAAACATGACATAGCATCCGAGCATTCTTCAAAATGATTCTAAAGATTTTTGGAATTATAGATTTCGCATAGAAAAATAAGGCCAATCAGAGTGTTCACAGCCAGCCACCAACGAAAAAATAATTTGAGAATTGCCCTCATGCAGATTGAGCCGGATGACTGGGCACAAAAAGAACCCGACAAGAAAATGTGGGAGGGAGAGAAGTGGGGGATGACGGCAGGATGCAAAACGAGGGGGGTCTTAAGGTCTCGTGGGGTTTCGGACATGACAGACACAAGCGCGTGGCCGCCGCCGCCGCCAAGACGCAATTTGGATCGAGAATCTGGCATCACGGCAACAGCCGGCGTTGCAAGATTCGTGAAGTTGACACCCACCCCTCTTTCAAATCTCTCACAATTTGAATCTTCAACTGAAACATAGCAAAAATTATTGAAAATTTAAACTAAGCATTATAAAAATCGTACCTCATTCGTCCAACTCAGATATTAGTTTATAATGTCTGATTTCCTGAAAACCATCTGAAAACCAGCAGAATATAACCAGAAGTAATAAAAGTAGGAAAGAACTTTGAGAATACCATTTGCAATGAAATTCCAGAAATTGTGATCGTTCGGTAGGTTTGACCACTAAACCAATTGTGATCGTTCACGATACGCATTGACGCGGCTATTGCAACACACTTGGTCAAACGCTTTCCTAAACTTCTCGCGGGACACCGGCACACAAAAACAATGTTACCATTTACGGATTTTTCTTCTGCCAATTCGGTTTTTGACGATATGGTATTGGCGACGGATTTGATGATGGACGGTAGGGGTTGCTCCCCGTTGACTTGGCACGTGTGCATGGCGCAAAAAGATGAAGAACAGCATTTTTTGTGGATATATAAACAAGAGAGTGAAATAGGCGAGCGAGCCGGCCAGGCAGAAAAGCAGGCGAGCGTGTAGGCAAGGCCAACAGCCGCGCTCAGCTGGGGTGATGGCGCGCAGTTTGAGCGCGGACCAAAAAACGCGCGAGTCGATTCTAACTCTCTCTCGTAGGGGGTGGGGGTAGTCGTGTGCATGCCAAAGTTCAACACACCTTTGTTTAGTCTTCTGGAAACGGGAGGGTGGAGCTTAGGATGTCTGATGGAAGACCCGGGGCGAGGGGAGGAGCCCTGAAGTTCGGACTCGAGCAACTGACAACCTGAGGTCCGGAGCAGAGTAAATTGAACCCGGGCGAGTAGACGGAATGGTTACTTCCATAAAGTTGCCGATTTTATTTTATTTTGAGGGTCATTTCAAATACATACAAAACAAATAATACAAACACAAACATTCATAGCCAACTTAAAAAATTTAAATGTTCGAAATTTAAAAATTGCGCTCGAATACCCGCCAAACAGAACACTAAAAGACAACGTTAACCATTCATACACCATCCCTCAAACTTGCTGAGAGGTCACGGCACACTGGTACAGCCACTCCTCTTTTCATCCCCTCACACCCTCCCAGCGGCCATCATGCAACCACCACGGTCCGATCCCACTCGGCATTAACTCGACGACCATGTGTCGTGCGATACAAGGTCCGGACAAACAGCACGGCAAATTGGATCCCATTCAACCACCACCACCGCGACGTTGAAAAAAAAATTGAAATTCCGTCAGAATGCGCATGCATACAAGAAGAGGGAGGGGGAGATGGCGGTGGGTGGTAGTGGCCGGGGAGAGGCGAAAAATATTTCTTTTGTAATTGCTACGTGTATCGCTACGATCACAAGAACGGAATGAATCGAAAAATCTGCGCATTTCTACTCTCACAATACGCAGACGAACACTGTACAGTAAGTAACAAATGCGGTAAATGGGGAGTCATTGGATAAGATAAGTTATGGACATGTTTTGTTTATTCAAGACAAGATGTTTCGCGGATTCGACTCAAGACAGACATCCGGAATTTTTCGAGCGAGAAAAAAATATCGTGCCTTCCTTCTAAATGGAACCCTTGGTACACATTAAAAATCCCTACCTAAATCAGAAGCTTAGGCAAGACCACATCCAAAATTACTAGATCGCCCCCAGGGGGAAGAGGGCTTGGGCTGGTCACAAAGGTGCTCAAATAAATATTGTGTTATTCCTTTTATCATTGTTATTTATATTTATAAATAAATCTAAAATTATTGGCGTCGAAAAATATAAAGTATATATTTTTCCATTTATTTTTTATTGACCACATTGCTCTTGGCTGGATTATGCGGTAAATCATCTCGCAGTTTTTAAAATGAAATTAAACGAATAAAAACGCTTCGGACTAGGAATGACAGTCGTCTGGAAAGTCTATACGGTAATGCTGCGTAACTCGTCCTTCGTAAATTCGTGGCTCATTTATGGAATAGAAAAATATTGAGTATTTTTCTGTATAATATATATTTTATGAGCTTCAGAATTTCATTATTATTATTATTATTATTAATATTCACTGTAGTAACACTGTAGTCAATATCACAACAGGATGTTCTACCGCATGGTGAAACTCCAAGAGAAACGAAAATAAACAACTCCAATTCAACACATTCATGTCAGCTATCGCAATCGAAAGGTAGGCGGGGCGTAGCAGCCGTTTTCATTACAAAAACCCACAAAAACCGCACAAGTCTCAAATCGAATACGACAAAAAACCCATCTGAATTAGATGAAACCCAATTTCGCCAGCCGACATTAATGGCAACTGTAATTGCCGGTGGGAGACCACGTGACGTCCCCCGAAATCGATACAAAATTTCTCAATTTCAACGAGCACAATAAACCTATTATCCCCGAATATATATACCGGTACACAAAAAAAAACCTGCACACCCCCTCCCCTCCCCTACCTCCACGGGGTAGATATAGCCAAATAATTGGTGAATTCTACAGAGGCTGTCTGCAATCCCATGTGGAGGCCATGCGATACAACATAATTGAGAATCAATGGCTCCGGCTATTTGTGTGTGCGCATCGCCATTTTGTGGATTTCGGCGCGACGCAGCAGAGACTCCAGAAACGAACAGCGGCGAACGACCTCTGCCTGGCTCACGTGTGTAAACAGATGTTGAACTTTCGTTCGGATAGGAAAAAAGAAAATAAGAGAAGCAAATTCTAAAGATCCAAAATTCCAAAAATGTGCTAGTAGCGTTCCCTGTCTATCGATTACCTCGGAAAACGCCCGACCCGTTTTCAGGCTCTCCAAAATTTTTATTCTAAAAATTCTTTATAAAAACTAGCAAATCACATGAATCAAATGTACCCGATCAGAAACAGTATATAAAGCTCCCCCCTCGTATTGTGCCTTGCAATTAATCAAGGAAATCAGATTTTCATGGGAACACATGTGTGCCGATTGTAATTAATTTTAGTGTGCGTTGTTCTTATAATAAATGGAAATAGGATAGTATCGAAGACACACACGTAAAAGCTAAACGCCCACCAATCACGACCGCATTGGACATACCCGACACCCGGAATATCACTGAACCAAATCAACTCTGTATTGGTCTCTCGATTGTTTTTTTTTTTTTTTTTGGGCAAACTTAGCAAATTATCCAAGCCTCTGAATTAGTTTGTTCAGAACCAGTACGTCGACGGGTCGGCCGCTCATTGGTCGCAGTCGGTGGTCGAAACGCGATGCGTCTGGCAGGGCGAGCCTCAATGCTCCTGCAGCGTATAGATTTCGTCGCCGCTTTTTTCTACCATTCTTTCATTTTTTTTCTGCGCGTAATCATTTCTATTGAATGCAAATAGACTGGAGCGCGAAAAGCTAGGCGGCGCTGGCGGCGGCGGCGGCATCAGAGACGGACAACAAAAAGTCTTTTTTCAATTCGGTTACTGGCCAGTATCTGAGAGCGGATTCTCCGCATCGTGGACGCACGCTTGGCTCGAGGATCCTCATGCGACCTTAGACCATAGGAATCATCAGATCATGAAACCAATGACAAGTTTCCATGTGAACTGATCTGTTCTACCACTTTGTGTGATCGCTATTCCAAATCACATGCAAGAGCGTGGCGCCATCTAGTGACCATCACTTGAACGAAGCAGGCCTTGTGAAGTGTCATCTGCGGCAGGAATTAAAATATGACCTCACCTTTTGGCCACATAATAAAAACAGCGTTTTCAAGAGAAAATGGACGCTTCATTCTAGAATTTCATTTTAATCTTAATAGTACCAAGATATCAAGGTACATCTATAATATAAGGTACATCTGTGTTCACGACACCAAAACCCGCCCGTTGTTGTCCGTCGCTGATGCCGCCGCCGCCGCCAACTCTTTTTTCGAACATTTGGCAACACTTGTCCAGTAGTGTGCTTTATGTCGCACATGAAAATGGAATATTGACAGTGAAGGCCGAATTTCAAAATTAAAAATTTCTAGCCTCTGGAACGCTACATTAGAAATCAAATTTTTAATTAAAACATCTTTTAAACCGTTGCCCATTCCATTGCCATTTGTAGTTTCAGTGGCCGAATTGCACATTTTGATTCAAATAAAAAAATAAATCCGATTAACAGTGAGTGACCCCAGGAGGATATACAGACGCATTCACAATCATAGAAATGGCAAATTCCATTTTCTATACGCACCCACCGTGCCCCCATTTCTCCCCAATTCCAGGCGAGTTGCAAATCCCCCCACCGCGATACACACACCGTCGGCCTGTACAATACAGACAAGCCGCATGTTTGCATTAATCAGGTGCGCAATGGGTGGGCTAATTGCGCGCGGCCTATAGAGCCAAGATTCCCGATTTCTCCACAACCGCCTACCACCCTCCTCCCCCGATCGCGACGAGACAATAGCCTGCATTTGGCATTCAGAAATTGCGTTATAGCAAACTCGCGGCGAATTTATCGCCATCGCCGCAGCGTTCGCCAACGAGAATCGGTACGCTGACGTCAATCTGTGTGCACATACTGCCAAACAGATTACAATAGAATCGTAATTGGTCGACCACAGACACTGTTCTGCAGAAATATATTGACCCACAGTTCCTTCCCTTGAGATTTGTTACATGTCGATTGAAAGTTTTTTCTCTAGGTTTACTTGAAAAAATAAATTTTATGTGCATTATATAATTTTTTTTTGCACGTGCAAGAAAAACATTAATTCATTTTTTTTCCATAAAACAAAATTCCTATCATGCAAATTTTGGTTAGAAAGTTGCAACTGAATTTAAGACTACGTTTCGGATAATTAATAAATATTGATAAGATTCATACAGCTATGCAGTACATTTGCATCGAGTAAACATTTGCATATTGTATGTACATGTATTGAGATGTTTACAGGCATTGCTCAAGAAGCAAGACCTTGCATCATGAAGCTCGCAGCAAATATGCTTACGAAAACCAAGCAATAATCTTTATTCAGTGGTGCCAGATTCCGAGTGACATAAATGAACACCAATTATGCCAGATACAGTGATACCAGTGATGGCAGATAAAGTGATACCAGTAATGGCAGATACATTGTGACACCAATGAAGCCGGATAAAGTGATACAGGTACACCATCATTTTCAGACACGCGGATAATCCGGTTATTGAAATTCGCTTTCGCCGTGAATGTAAAAGAAAAAAAAGCATTTGATTTCAACATGAGTTGGTAAAAAAATAGCACGTTCAGTGGTTTAGCCACGAACCACACTATAAATGGCGGCGCTTTGTGTGCAAATGCGGGTGGCCGCCGCTGAGAGCAAAAAGCCTCCCGTCGCTTATACTGACGTCTAGATGAGGTCTACGCCTGTTTTGCATACGGCGAGCTGTTCTATAGGCTCGTGCGTTGCGCGCACACACAAAAAAAAAGACGAAGTCGAAAAATAGGCGATAATTATTTAAAGGGAGCGGCGATGGATGCCTCGGAGCCGGCGCGCTCAGCCATTTGTAAAGACTTAATATCTTCAAAGTTGAGGCTTCAATGAATAATTTTATGGGACGAGGAAATTAACCCCTTGAGAGATTTATGACGATACAAAAGATGGCGATGAATGGAGATTGGCCCGCCATGTTGAATGGCTCGTAAAAGTGACCCTCGCCGATGTAATGACGTAATAAGGACATCTGACGATGATGATGGTGATGATGATGAGGCAACTATTGTCGAGCTAAGATGGCAAACACCGGGAAGATAAAGCGGAGGCGTACGAGATGCTATTTTCGACACAGATGCACTTTGGTATTTTGAGTCAGCGGCTTATATCCTGTGAAAAGTAAGCCACGTTGAGATGGCTTAGCGATGGGAGATTGCGAAAAGACTATCGCTAGCGCACTACACACTTTTCCAATCATCGATCTATTTGGATTATTACGGAATTACAAGTGGAACTGATTCCAGAGAACGCCACCAGAAGGCACTGTTTTTGACATGCTATTTCAGAATGAGGCACACATTTTCAAATTTTCTTTGTGGGAAAAATTCCCTTCACTATAGTGACTATCACGATAGGAGATTTTGTACCCCTCGTGTTGCTGTGGCAATACATACGAAATCATGAACGTTAGCGTGTTTAACTACTACGCCGGCGACACGGGTTCAATTCCCAGCCGTGACCTGGAATTTTCCGGGCGAGAACAATTCCTTGACGCACCGTCCTTCGGAATGGAACTAAGCGGAACTAAACTTGTGCCTGTACGTTATCAGGCAAACGTTAAACATCCCTACCTAAGTCAGAATTATAAACTAGCCAAACTTATCAGGTCGCTCCCTGAGGAACTTTGAGACTGTCCAATTCAATAAATAAAAACATTCAAACGAAAAGGTTGTATTTTTTTGCCGCCGTCAATTTTTTGCTGCAGAAATTGGAAATAGAGACACCCTGTTGCAACACTGGCCCAACATACACCATAACCCCCATCGACCGTCTCTCGGTGCCTGATTGCCGCTAGGTTCGCTTTTTGCGCGTTCCATCAACAATAAGCCTCTTTTTCTCGCATAGTTAGGATGCAGCCGAGGGATTTGCAGAAAAGAAGCAATGCGATTAGACTAAAAAAAAAAAAAAAAATCCCACATCGATCCCTCATTTTGGTTCGGGGTATTTCCTTCGCAGCAGTACGCCGTCGTATATACATACAGAGTGTTCACTGTGTTCAACGTTCCTGGTAGGTGGTCAAGACCGGCTAATTTCTTTCCTCTCTCAGCGCTCACACACACACACGATCCATTTTAGTTTGCTGCGCGCTCCAAGAAATCCCACTCACTCTCTTGGCCTATGGTGTGCCCGAGCTCTCTCTTCTATAATAAACACGGGTAGAGAAGAACGACGGGCAACAGTCGCGCGAAGAGATCATGTCAACAGGAGGCGCGAGGCCAAATTCGAAAGCCGTCAAAAGTGAAGTGTGCGTACGTGTTTTCCGACGAGCATGAAAGCGCGTCCCTGTCTGCGCATCCTGCAGAGACCCCGAGCGGGAAAGAATTTCCTTCCTGGTTTTACGAAAATATCTCAATACAAGCTTTTTTAATTTATTATTCCTGATCACTGAATAGCACTACAGGATATTTTTGTACCCCTCGTGTTGCTGTGGCAATGTGTGTAGGGCACATTCCAGTACCCCAGGATCGAATAAACGAAAGCCTGCGCCGGGATTCGAACCTGGGACCACCCCGCTTAGTATAAAGTTGCCATACCCACTGAACCACTGGTACGTATAAAATAAATATAACGAAGAAACCAGGAACAAAAATGGGGATTCGTTATATTTATTTTATTTTAATTCACGACGACATTTTTGCCGTATATTGATCTTCCTCACGAATGATGTTAAGGCGATGCTAATGATCACTCGTGATAGATCGATGTACAACTCTCGTTTACTGTAGTGAATATACCGATCTTTAATCGTCCACAAATTACTAAAAGTTGACGTAAAAAAAAGTCCATGGCCGTCATTTTCCAACATCTCAACCGGCACACATGTCCCATGGTGGAAAACCTTTATTTGCCAAGATTTTCGGCGCCAGATTTGCGTGGAATGTTGCCCGAACCACTGCTCCGTTGATACAGCATGCAAACAGAGTGCTAAAATTGTTAGGAACCAACAAGGAATTGTTGTCTCGAAATTACTTTAACTGATGGGAGGAGAAACGTAAACTTGGTATATCGATCGAACGATTTACCTTGCCTCTCTATTGAAAGTTTGCCGATCGATAAAAGGCGAGGAGGTTTCGAACGCACACCCGAAACCAAACGCGTAACCCACCCGAGCGCGTCGAAACGAACTGAGTGGGTTTTGAAAATTGCACAAGATTCCAAGAACACGTCAGCTGTTGGGCGAGAGAACAGCCCACAAAATAGATGCAAGGTCTACAAGAAGCTACCCCCATTTGTACACCCGAGCAGGGCCTACATTATTATTATTATTATTTTTGAAATCACCGTAGCGCCTAGTGCACTACAGGAATACTGCACCCTCGTGTCTCTGTGAAGATATGCGAGGGGCAGGGAAGGGAAGGGAAGAGGGATGCAACTGGAATAGCCAGACTGCAGGATCCACCCCTAAGCTCTGGACTCCCTAATGGAGGCTCAGGGATGACGCCAGTGCCCCAGGCTAACGAATAAACGAAAGCTTGCGCCGGGAATCGAACCCGGGACCGTCGGCTTCGTAGGATGTTGACATACTCACTGAGCCATCGGTTCGTACTAATTTAAATTATTAATTTAAACTATTTTAAATTATACAACTTAATTAAGTTTCGAATTCGAAGACGAATTCTCAATAAAGAAAATTTGAAAAATTGTTGGCTCAAAAATGTAAAAAAAAATAAAGAGGTTTTATCTGGAAAATGAATTTTTTTTTACATTTTCGACATAATCATACATTTTTTATTTGAGAAGCTGACACAAAAGCTGACAAAAAATAGTGCACACTAGATTCGATCCCAGGACGTCTGAATCAAATAACTGATACCATAACCATTCCACCACTTCGAATTTCTAGAACGATTGTTTTGAACGATCGATACACCCTCCTCCTATAACGAATTTTGACATTTTCAGAGGATCCTCATCAAAATTGATGGATTAAAATGTTCCATGAGACGTGTGGAAATTGGTTCAAAAGGACCTCAACGATTTTAAAATTGGCAAATGATGAGCAGATAGACAATCAATGTTCATGCCAAGTTCAACAAAAGATCATGAAAATACATGTACGTGGGTAGTAGTGGGTTAACTCAAAAACGAACCTGAAAACTGCATAGAAAAAATAGATGCGGATTGCAAACTACTGAATACAGAGTAGCAATCTATTCAGAAGTTTACCTGATGAATAATTTTTCTAAATAACAACTAGTTTTTTATAATGAATTAAATATTTATTACATTAAAAACGTTGGTTAATCCAGACGAACTTTGTCAAGGTACCGAGTCGCGCTAAACAATTTAAAGGCTCCCGAATTATTTTTAAGCTAAGTTGTAGAGACAGAAAACTCGGTCTCTGCAGTAATCCAATGTTCGTCTTAGATAAAATAAGAAGTGAATGAGCACAACACAAAATAAAGTCACACGGTGCAGATAAGGTAAATCG
>JAUJYS010000699.1:0-20999 GCA_033995665.1 Melogona broelemanni
CGAGTTTCTTTTCGAGTTACTCTTCCTGCAATTTGCTACACACGGCTCCTAACCAATAACTTTTTAATTACGTTGTCATATGCTTGTATTCAAAAGTATGGCGTCCTGTGGTGCGTTTTTGTGCCATTGCGATCACAATGGAATAGATCCATGGCATAATGGCGCGGCAATATTGCATCCAAAAGTAATCAACAACAGATAGAACGACTTTAAAATGGGTTTTCGCCCAATCGTCGCCTCGCTCAATGAGCGAAATTAACTTTTTTATGAGTTCAACATATATACAATGTGAAATATAAAATTAGAACGCATTTTAAAATCGTGCAGATGCAACAAATATTCGGGGCATTCAATGAGTTTCCGGAATCATTCAAAAATGCCATTTTCCCGCTACTGCTATCCTGTCATGTTTCCGTCCTTCCATTCATTTTAGAAAATTGGTTTGCCGCACACTGTGCGCGAGTCGCCAAGAGTTAACCCACAGCCAATCATGACAGATAAATACGAGGAAAGCAGCCTTGAACGCCGAATATCCTGGAGAAAATAATCGAGAATGTACTTACTATCGTACTCAAATTTTTCATTTTGAAAAGTAATCTTCACATTCCGCGTATCCGAATTAATTATTAAAACCAGTATCTGTCGATTTCAAAAATGTGTTCTAATTTCGGTTTTCAAAATGAAACGTAATCGTCACATATCAAAAAGAGAATTTCACCAATCCTGTTAAGCAGGAACCCGTTCCAGTTCCAGTTACTACAGAAATTGAAACCGTTTCTAGGTCCTTTTCGAAAGGAACCTGGAAATTCTCTGTTTCTTTTCCGTTCCTTCGATTAAAAAATTAAAATTAAAAAAGGAGGAATGAAAATATCTAAAATCCCTTTACCCCCAATAATAAAAGGGATTTTTATCCCTTGAGCTTTGGATGCAATCGTAATCATTTCTGCTAACATTTAAATAAAAATAGTCGTAATATGAAATGTTTAAAAACTAACTATTTGAATGTTCCGCACAGTAAAGTTACGACCGTTCCAGTTCCTGTAAAGAAGCATTCCATCCTAAGTAAAGGAAGTTCCTCAGATAAGGAACCCGTTCCTAGGAATGGAACTCTTTTCTATCTCAGCCTTCAGAGGCTATTTGAAGATTCACACTGAACTAATGGACAACTACCGTTCCAGTTCCTGGAATGAAGTAACAAAACCGTTCCAAGCGTTCCTTCCTAGAAAAGGGAAGTTACTCAGATAATAAACCTGTTCCTAGAAACGGAACACTTTTTCTTTCCCCGCCTTCAGGGACTATATGCGGATTCATGAACTTGTGGACAACTTGCTGTGGACATTTAAACCGATGCTGCATTATGATTTAAACGTGGAGTTTTAAACGCTGCTACCACAGCGCCACCAGGCAGGTAAATATGAAGCGAACCGGAAATTGATCGAGCGTCGGTTGCTCGGGCGCGTCATTTGAAAGTGAGCAAGTTTAGCGGCAGAATGACGCTAACTACGTACGCAACAACCCCGCCCAGAATGAGGGGGAGAGGGGAGGGACAGCGATGCTGGAGTACAACGTTTTCGTTTCACTATTGACCAGCAAGAAATCCCGTTTTAGTTCCCGTTCCTCCCATAAAAAACTAACCCGTTCCGGTTCCAGTACCTAGAGATTACAATATAGATAGATTAAAAGGAATTTGGCCGTTCCTAGTTCCTTTTCAAAAGGAGCTTGAATTTTTTTCGTTCCTTTTGCATTCCTCCGATTAAAAAAATATTATAAAAAAAAAAAGATACCGAGTGGTGTAGTGTTGACAAAAAATTGTGATTACGTAAGTCATGACGCCACAAAGACATTGCGGAAACTGATATGGACATACACCGTGTATGCAGATATTTAGCAATTTTTGTTTGATGCTTCAATATCGTTCCGCTGTCGACACACTTTCGAAAATTGCACTCTACAAAATTGAAAGTTATGGCAAAAGAAACCCTGCGGGCCTGCACACAGAAAAAGGACCTTCGTCCCAGTCCCAGTTCCTAGGAAAAAATAAATAAATATAAATAAACTCAGTATGTAGCGGCAAATTGAAGCAAATTGCCGCAACATACTAATTTTATTTTTTGTCAAATAATGGCCAACTCGCTAGAAGAGAAACGAGATTTTCTCTGAAACCAAACACTTCCTAGGAAATGGAACCCAGGAATTCCTAAATCCCTAGGAACGAGACTTAACCGTTCCGTTCCTACCCAACACTGGTAGCATCTTGACTTGCATATATTCTACTGATAAAGTTTCGATGGAGTTGGCTCTTCTAGCAATTACCACCCTTGCGTCATCCTCCCTCCTCTCTCCACTTCCTGTATCTCGCCCCCCACCACCCCCCACACCACCACCTCAAATCCAATAGCCCAATAGGGGTTTTCGAATCAGAGAGAGAAATTGGCGCAGAGTGGGCTTTATAAGAGGAACGGACGTATTCATTTAGTGAAGCCGGCGAGAGGATGTGATTTGGACGCCTGCCCATGATGATGAGCATGCACGGAGGAGGTGGCGGTGGCGGTGGCTGTGGTTGAATGGGTGAAGGAAGGCATCACGCAGCGACAGCGCCCTTGTGGTTCGACTGTTCGACATGCTACTCAAATTGCTTTGAGCCCCCAGGAATAAAAAAATAACTTCCTGTACGCGACCGTCTTTCTCTTCTACCAGAGCGTGTGTGCGGGCATGGCATGGACTGCGCGGTTTTGTGGTGTCAGCTAGTTCGCGGGGGGTTATTTGTTAGGGTGACGACACGGTGAAATAAACAACTAGCAAGAAAACAAACAACAATTTCAACAAGTTCGGAGTGGTCGTTCAGATCTGGTATTGGATTCCATTATCGTTTTAGGACCGTGCCTTCGTTTTTCTTACCCCATTCGGCGTGCGGTGCTGATGTTGGCCAACGCGGCCGGGATTGGTGGCGGTTTGTGTGTGCGTGAGACTTTGTTTGGACGGACATACGCTGGCCTCGCCGTATTCCGTTAGGGGGTTAAGCAGGCAGCGTGGTTGCAGCTGTTTTCGTATGTTCTGAGGCATACATCATCGTGGGAAGAACACCTGAAAATAGTAAGTGCAGTGTTTACAATTCGCAAATGAAGGAGTATGATTATTCAAAGGAGTGCGGCTTGAGCACTACATATCCTCAGTGAGGATCAAAGTGGATCATTCTTGGATATACACATGTATGTGCAGTGCTGTCTGCCTAACAGTCTGAATCACCAAAAATCCTGAAAACACGATTCCAGAATTCAAGCGGTTAAATACGTAGTGGTTGGTGTAAGTCATTTTTTTTTATTATTATTCAAATGAGAAAATTGCTTTATGCATACACCAGGCATTTTGCAAACTTCTGCTGCCTTTGGTCGTCAGTAAATGTTTTGATTTTTAGCTTTGTTTATATTTTCTGATCACAATTTGGTGTGCATAGAATGGATTTTCTCGCTTAATTCGAAAAATAAAAAGTGACTTTCACCGACCACTAAGGATTTAATCATTTAAATGTAAAGGCAGTGGTTTTTTTCAATTCCGTGGTCTGTCGTTTGCTAAACAGCCATGGCAACGGACTAATTGCGTAATATATATTCTACTACTTGACAGTCCTCCCATTCATACACTTTCTGTTTTATATCGTTGTGCTTTGACTCAAGATCGTTAAGAGACTAAGGTTGAGTGGAAAACTAGGGAAGTGTTATTCTGTTTGTTTAATGTCCTTCCGGACAATTTAAGTACTAATGAAAAACGAAAGCAAAAATCAGTTATGGACAAAGATTGGATGCTCATGTACAGTTATATTTCAGATTCTGACTAATTGTCGACATTTAAGACATTTCGCCCATCTTAAAAATTTTAGTCATTAATTCCTCAAAGCTTAAAAATTTTAGTCATAAATTCCTTAAAGAAATGTAATGTTTGACGAAATGTTTGACGCTGATATGATTTTACGCAAAAATGCAAATGGCGGCGCGTTCTTCTTCACTGAGCTTAATTTTTGAACGCTATACACAGCCGCACATATACATCTATTTTTTTTTAAATCACCGTAGTGCCTAGTGCGCTACAGGATTACTGCACCCTCGTGTCTCTGTGGAGATATGTGAGGGGCAAGGAAGGGAAGAGATGGGGAATGGCAGCTGGAATACCCAGGCTGCAGGATCCACCCCTAAGCTCTGGAATCCCTAATGGAAGCTCAGGGGTGACGCCCGTACCCCAGGCTTACAATATTTTAATTGTAAGGCATCGGACGAAGGGAACAGGTTTGTACGATTGCTTTTAAAGTGTTTCATAAATAGCAAAAAATATATATATATTTACGGAGTCTAGCCAGGTCGTCGACATAATTCTTGGAAACGCTCCGAGCGTCTTCTTTTTACAAAGTGTACAGGTAATGAAGGAGTAACGCAAACTGATTTGATTTATCCATTTGCATGTGACGCACCAGCAATCGACCACAAGCTTCTCAAAGCACAAGATCGATCGTCGTTGTAATTGTGGTTTCTTAAATATTTGGTCTCGGACATGTGATTTACGGTTACTCTTTTTGGGTTCCATCGGATTTTAAAGGTAGTTGCGTGGTAAGATAAAAAACGGGACGATGGAAAATAAATTGACACCAATGCACATTTACTCATATTTTCTTTCAGTTCGCTGTCGGTCACTCTCTTAATTAGCGCCGTCTCCAATAATCCAGATTGTCGATCTTCTTTAAAATAATTTGTAGTTTACCGATTTATTCCAGTTCTATACGGCAGTCGTTTAGCATCGTAATTGTTTCTCTGGCACAATATTTTAAAATAACAAATGTTTTTTTTTTTTGTTGGACACAATTTTGAACTTGGGCGGTCATCGTAGTTCAACGGTAGAGCATCCGCCTGGTGTGCGGCGATCGATTCGATTCCCGGCTCGGGCTAGAGGGGTGCATAATCCTCTGCAGTGATATTCACTTCGGTGATTGGCAATCGTCAATCAATAATTGTCAATCATTGATTTCAAAAACATAATAAAAAGATCAGGCAACAACCACTTGTCTTTCGGAATTCAAAACAGTATGGCACTAGGACGCCATATGCAATATGTCAAATGATTTCAAATAATATTGAAGTTATTTGTTATTAATATTATTCTTTTATTATTTATTATTTTTTCACACTGTTTTTGTGAAAATTGATACGAAACCCCCCCAAGGAAAATGTCTGTTTCAAGCGCCATTTTCCAACATGGTGGCAATTTGACTTGACCAGCAGTTTTCTTGGTGTTCGATATTTTTGGCTTGGCAAGTAGTGGAATTTCGACTTTCAATAGACTGCTACAATATTAACAAATTGAGACCACCAAACATGTTTGGTTATAGGAATGAATGAGGTCACCCTATGGGCGCCCAGTATATCCTCGCGATTGGATTAGTGTAAAGAGAGCATGCGAGGTTCAATCCACAGATTAATGATTACTGCCATTTCCTTTCTGGTCGCGAAACTACAGGGTGGCTCCTAAACACGCGGACTGCTTTCACCTTTCGAAATTATTTTTCATAATTGTATGTATTTCAATAATACAATTTCTTTGAAGTTATATCATAAAAATATTTATAGGAAAATAACCTGCAAATGATGAAGTCCTTAAATAAATTCTAAAATAAGCAGAACAATTTTTAAAGTTCATCAAATTCGTTATTAAGGTTCATGTTGAAAGTGAGTGACCTTCTGCAGTAACACAAAAACGTGAAAGCGTTTGCGCCATTGGTGTTGATTGATGATTTTGTTAGCATCATTCCAATCATCTAAAAATCGGCGATTCTGCTCGTATAAATCTCACAAATCACTTAGTTCGAATGTAAGCAGTCCTTGAAAATAAAGCAAATTTAAGTTTTTATGTTTGTTTGCACAGATGCCCCCGAAATACCAGTTATTGATTCATTTTATCCCTGGTTTTGTCGATTTTGTGGTAGACCATCCATTTATTTGACTACTTTCAATAATTATTAATAATCAATGATCGTCATCACTGAAGTAAACACCACAACAGGGGATTCTGTAACTCTAATCGTTTGAGAAATTGTGGGGGGGGGGGTGGCACATACCAGTTTCTGGGGGTTGAATACCTCTAACGAAAGCCCGAGCCAGAAATCGAACCCAGGATCGCCGCACACATGGCGGAGGAGCTACGACGGCCGAATTCTTCCTGGCGTTAAAAATACAGTAGAATTCTGGGAAAATGAAATTTCCTCATTCTTTCGAACAAAATTGTTCAAAACCAGTCCTCGACTATGAACTCTCAGAAATCTCTTGTAGAAAATGTCTAATACTGTAATTATTTGCATTCCATAAAATCGATGACACAATTCGGACTTTACTACACTGTACGTGTTCAGATAAAGACATACCGGTTGTGGCATAGGTAACATTTTCTCTAAACTGAAAAACAAAAGGTTTGATTAGAATTTACTCCAAAGACTACTATGCGTTTTAGAAATTTTTTATGCTTTCTTTCTGTGTAGAGTAGGGACGGAATGGAAAAGTTTCGTTCCCTAGGAACTGGTTCCTTTTTTAATGAACTTAGGTGTGCTTAGGTTTATTTTAATTTGTGAGGAATTGGAGCGGGAACTGGTTCCTTTTAATTTTTGAGGAATTGGAACGGTAACTGGTTCCTTTTTTCTGAGGAACTGGAATGGGGGTTCCTTTTGCTATAACCTCAAATTTTCTACGAGCACAATTTTTCAAAGTGTGTCGACAGCTGAACCAACCGTGTCCACAAATGAGCATATGACATTTAGGGTCTCGCAAATTTCAATTTGGTCTCCGTACATCGAGAAGAAAATAAAGATTGCGTTTATCTTTACACTTGACACAACGTTATGATTGAATTAAACGACTGACGGAAAATTTCCCAGTTCCCTTTAACAAGGAGCTAGAAACGGCCTGGTTCCTTTTATATTCTGTAAGAAATGGAGCGGGAATTGATTCCTTTTTTCATCGGAGAAACGGGAACTGGAACCGGCTCCTTTTCAAAAGGAACGAACCCTACAATTGTCCGACAAAGGTGCCCTACAAAGGTGTGCTTTACATGTGGGGATCGAATTTTTGCATTTCACTCGAAAACACGAAAAAGGTGTGTTTAACCGTCTCATGAACACTCGTAATTCTGCATTTTCATTGCAACCTTGCTGTGTCACGCGTTGAATGTCACTATTTTTTTTTAATTCAAACTCGAAATCGAATCCAAATAGAATCACTTAAAAAATGGAAACAGGAAGAGCAAACTGTTCACCAATTGTCCAAGCGCACCCTTTGTCATTGTTGACAGTGCCATTGTTCCTTCTATATATACTGGTATTCAATTGGGGTGCCGCTCAACCTGATGTGGTGTACGTGATAGGCAAATGCTACGTCGGGTTTTGATACTAGGACGGTACAGGAAAAGGGGTTGGAGCATCGCTCAACTCGTGTATTGGCCACAGAACTCCTTCATTAAGTCCTGAATGTTTTTCTGAAAAGGAGATGAGACGTCATTATCTTGTGCGTAAAACTAAGAGGTTTTAAATCTGAGGTTTTTTATTCCATTCCTGATCACTGCAGTGAATCATCACTACACCAAAGCATTCACTACAAGAGATTCTGTACCCCTCGTGTCGCTATGGTGAGGAGCACATTTCCACCAGCACCCCAGGATGAAATAAACGAGAGCCTGCGCCGGGAATCGAAAACGGGACCACCTGCTCGGCACTCTGTTGCCATACCCACTGAGCTAGACTGATAGTGCAAAAAAGAATTGAACGTGTTAAAAAATTTTACTATTTCAAAAGTATAAATGATTCATTGTATAAAAATGATTCATTGTGGAAACAATTATTTAATTTTAATGCACCGCTACACCCGCATCTTTTTGAAAATGTTAAAAATAATAACAATTGTCACCTCACATATTATTTTACAAATATTATTTTACAAATAGGTCAACAATCTTTAGCAACCGCTAACACATGCGCAGGTTACCTCGATATGTAGACCAAACGACACCAAAAACTTTGGGGTTTTGAGGCAGAAATGCTGGTAAACCCAGGAACGGTGGTTCCGATGCAGAATTAAAAAAAAAACACCAAAAACCCATGCTGCTGTCATTTTAATGATTTTGGTGCGCTAGACTGATGTTCAAGTCTTTACTAACTAATTCAAAGTTAATTTCAACATGCTCGGCTTTAAAGAGGATACGAAATTGCGCAGTCGGTTACTGTTGTGAGATAGGCAGTGGTGGTACCCGGGAGGTGGTGGCATCTAGAGGAAATTATTCACAACAATTGAAACTACGTGTAGTGGCAATACAAAAAACTCCATTTAAATCGCAACATTCACCGTAGATATTAATAGATCATAAAAAGTCGTAAGATGTCTGTGCAACATCCATGACACCGGCAAAGCAGTTATCGTGGACGTCGCAGCAACGTCCGCGCTGCATAAAGGGTTAAAAAAAGGCAGAACCACGGGGGTGGGGTGGGGAGTGTACATGTATACTCGTACATCATTCGGGTTTCATCGAGCATGCATAATATCGCGCTTGTTCTTTTATTCAAAGGCGCTCAAAAGAGTTATACGCGTGTTTTACGGACGCCAAAACGGAGGTCATTTAACCTTTTACGATTTCGTGTGGACGCGAGGCCTAAAACTTGAGTGCTCGCTGGTCTTGCATGTGACGTTCGGCCTGAGGTCATGCAGTACACCCAACCCGTTGAACACATACGTTGGGGGGGGGGGATTCAAATTGTATGATAACCGTGGCGGCTCCCCTTGCAGAAAGACAGTTTTCGATTCTAAAACAACAAAAAAACGGCATTGTGGGATTCCGTTCCTCCTGACAAAAATAGAACCTGTGCCAGTTCCAGTTCCTGAAAAAAACTGGAAAAGAATTTAACCATTCCTCGTTCCTTTTCAAAAGAAACGATAGTTCATTTTCTGTTCCTAAACGATAACATATCAAGCGATGGTTCTTTAACTATTTTTTTCGGCAATCAATGATAGTTAATCACTGAAATGAATATCACAACAGGAGATTCTGTATCCCTCTAACCTCGTTTGAGCAGTTGTGGAGGGGCACATTTTCACCAGCACCCCAAGATAGATTAAACGAGTGGTCGAGCCGAGAATCGAACCTGGGATGGCCTCACAACAGGTGGATGCTCTACCGCTGAGCTACGACGACCACATTTACTGACTTGCCTAAAATAGTATGAACTATGGTGTCTGAAAAAATTGTTACAGTCCTTTAAAAACTGAACAAAACTTTAAAACAAAAAGTTTCTGTCTCTTTAAAAAGGAGGGGGAAAAAACGTTCCAAACTTTCCTTCCAAAAAGAAGGAACACAAGACCTTCCTAAGTTCCTCAGTAAAGGAACGGAACGTGGAAATTCCGTTCCTACCAAAAACTGGAAAACAATAACATTCGAAAAATGATGTACCGCCTTTCTCGTTCTTTCATCCGCGGTTGATCGACTCTTACGGTGGATGCGACACGCTGCGATTGCAAAATGTAAAATGCATGTATACAAATGTAAAATCCAGGTATACACTGTGTATGTAACTGCAATGAGTTTACGGGTATTCGCATCTCGGGAGGCCTACGTGGCGATCTATTACCATGTACCAAAATGTATGCAGTATTCAAAACACATACTCTATATGTATTTACGTCCAGGGTCACCATTTCGCTGACTGAATCGACCTCAAATATATAAATAACAAAGTGGTTTCAATGTAATTGAAGCGGTTAGAGGCAGTGGTATATGTCTTTTTTTTTCTCGAAGTGAGAAATGAGAGGTTTTATTAAAAATTATTCTATAGACACCTATGCGTTTTTGAAATATATTCCAAAATAAACTATTTGGCAATGAAATATTGATATAACCTTGATGGTAATTCAAGAAGAAAGGTATGGCCCACAGTTTAGCGGAATTCGATAAACATTTTCTTCCAATTTTAAAATATAAATTCATCATTTTTCAACGATCATACTGTTTAGTTTGACATACCATACGTAGAATAAATTTTGAACTTAATTGAAAATTTAGCCAAAAATTTAGTCCACCAATCTGCTTTTAACCCCTCATATGAGCGCAACGCAATTAACGTAGAACACATACGTAATGTGTGATTGCTGGATTTAGGGGGCAGCACCATACGTATGACTAATCTCTTTTAATAAAATAAATTATTATTATTATCTTTACTTAAACACCATAACGCATCATTTCGAGGTATTTTCATAAGAAAATGTGATATCATTCGATATAGTTTTCTTATTTCATGCATATTTCTGGTTTATAGTTTCATTTTTTTTTTCTGCGTTTCGGAGCATTTCGTACAAGCGGGTAAGGGTTTAACCCATTTTTCCTGTGTTTAGTATGCTTATTTTTTTTATCGCCAAATTCGCTGGGAGAATATTTTAATACATACCAAGATGAACATTATATATTTATCATCCATCACGATTTATTTACCGTTTGTTCTCTGCTGTACTCGCCCGCCTGGCCATATCAGACATACACATTTGTAATTACCGTTGCTATACAGATTGTAAGTACCCGTAAAGCAGCCCTGAAGGGATTTATGGGGGGGGGGGCAGTTACCAAACAGTTACGGACTAATATGTCTTATTTGGGAACATTATACTTCTTGGCTATCTCTTTTTGGAAATATATTTTAAGCGAAAGAACGGAAAAGTTACAGATTTCTTTGAAAAACGAATCTAGGAACGATCAGGTTCCTTCTAATTTCTAAAGGAACTGGAACGGGAAAGGATTCCTTTTTTCATGTGAGGAACGGGAACTGGAATGGAATCCTTTTACAAAAGGAACGAATCCAACATTGGTCCTTTCGTTACGGAGGAACAAGGAACGTGTTCCTTTTTTCAAAAGGAACGTGCCTAACACAGGAGAGGAAGGATGGAGAGAGGCGCTCCCGGTTTTCCACCTCTTATCTGCGGCGCGCGTGCGCGCTCTAGACAACCAAGGGGAGCGAGAGTGAGCAGTGAAAGGTATCTAGGTAGTATCGAGTATCGACACGATACGCGAAAGAAACGTAAAGCTCTCGCGCATGCGCACACGTCACGCGTTTATTTTCCCCGGTTCCATATCAGTTGCGCACATTTTTATAAGCACGGGGCATTCGTGCGAATTCCGAACCCTCTCACGAAGTGAGCGTAGTGTATGCACCACTTTCTGTATCTTCGCACACCAAGCTCGATCTTCCTGAAAACAGAATTACTCCCCTTTTCACTTAAAAAAATTATACCTAATTCTCAACATAACCAACCTAACCGAATTTAACAAATTTAACGAACCTATCCTAACGTAACCGAATTTAGGAGGTCTAGGTAGTGTAGTGGTGAGCGTTCTCGAACACTATACGCGATTACGCGTGATCACGTTTCGGATCCCAGCCTATCAATACCACCCGAATTTTTCGAGCGAGAAAAATTCGTACCTTACTTAACCTAACGCTGTATGAATAATCACACCGACCGCACAACTTTTTTCATATCTTTGCCGCTTATCTTACTTGGTATTTCGCGTGCATGACGCGCCCCCCGTTATACGCACCCTTCTGTGAGGCTAGCTCAAGAATTCGCAGTAATGGTCCGAGCAGTACTGACGTGCTACGATTTTTCCCCCACTAGCACAAACCCTCGTGGTTACGTTTGGCACACTCTCTACTCTCCCTCTCTCTCGCCGACTCTCCCCGACGATCATCAACAACACGCGCACAAGCTTTCCAACCCTCGTGCCAGCTTCACCTATACGCTCACAGCTGTCACAGTTTGGCGGAACACCTTTTTGCGGAACAACCACCAGAAGGGAGCTAGACTCCAGGGATCATTTGCCAACACACGTTCGGTCGCTCACAGTGTCCGCTGCTGCACAACATATTGCCATTGACAATTTTCCTTCCTCATTCATATTTCCGCTTTTCTCTTCAATTTATACAACCACTCTGGTACAGGACGAGACTTAGTGTGTGTGGGTGCTGAAAAGGCTCGACGTTCTCATCTCCTTTTCATCAACCTCGTGTGTAGGCGAGTCTTTCCTTCCACTCAGGTAATTGCATCCTGTTGTTCGGTATCCACGTCTCTGCCACCATCACCACCACCACCACGGGTGCCGTTAACAAAGCTCTCTGTGCCCGTAGAAATCGAGTATAGGCGGACGGTGTTACCAAGCGAGGGGAAACCGACAGTTGCTATACGGTTAGACGAGTTATAGACGCAGTATCAGTTCTGAATCGTCAGCCGTCAGTGGAGAAGGCGATTGAATTTTGAACAGGCACAAGTCAGAACACGGTTTCAGTCATCTGGTACACTCTTTCGTACAGCCAGCCACACAGCTGTTGGTTAATTCAGAGACGTTGAATAAATCACAAGAGACGTATTTGACCGCGATCACCATCGACAGCAAACATGGATGATGCTTCGGCGCTTCACCAACTGATGTGAGTACTTTTTGACAGATTAAATATTTTGACCCCCTAACGCAGGTAAAGCGATTGCAACGTATTGGTTCCCCCACTTGCAGCTCATTCATGTCAATGTATTAATGGTAGGCAAGATCGCGCGGAAGCTCTTAAATAAATAAAATAGTGCAAAAATCCATGGCGAAGTTCAAAGGAAAATAAATAAATTGATTTTGCGAATCTTTCGACTGAAATTCACTTACAACCGTCGTCATTTATGACAATTTGAAACACACAAAAAAAAAACAGTTTCCACATGTATCTTCGACGTTTTCAGGAATCATCACATTCCATCATCAGCGAGACGTAATTAAGGTGAAAAATAGGCCAAAGTGAAAATAATAATACAATTAAGTAGCCTTAATAGTTTAAATAAATGCCTAATTTTTCATCTCATCCACAGAGTAACTTTGTGAGTGTGTTCATGTTCATTTCTACATGTTTTGTTATGCTCATATGACATCATGGAAATTGCTACAATCGAATGTTTAATAGTCATTGCTCATTTTAAACTACTTTTCGGCACCTAATAAATATGGCTATCATATGAGTTAGGGGGATCATGCGAGAAGGAAGGTGGAATATGGTTGCAATCAAAAAATAAACAGGCAGTTCATTTTGTCGAGCCATTTGCTGCGGCAGCAACATGCGAATGCGTACCTGTTGCGCATCACCTACAGGGTGGACGAAAAATAGAAGCCACAATTTATTTTACCATGTAGCTTCACATACTCTGAATAAGATGATCGATTTTTTTTTAAAACCTGGCTTGGATAAGCATACTATTTCCATATTTTCCCCAGCATTTTGGGAGACGCTGCAAGAGGTCGTCAAACACTTTATTTGTTGAAATGTTTTGTAGAGACTAGCGAAAGTACATGTATCTAGTCATCCAATTTTCTATTCATGACAACATTCATTCATACGACAAGATGTATTTTTCTTGTCTGTTCTGATTTTCCTGCTTTGTGCTGTCAATATCGCCAATTAAAGTCGTTGGTCACCCCCAGTCTGTCCTGAATTGTATCGTTGTTTTTATAAGCAATTCAATGTTCATTTCTGGTAAAATGAGACGCCGAACCGGAATGATGAAGTTGAACGAGACTACAATGGAATATGCAATATGTTAAGAGCACGTTAATTTGAAGGGTAAAACGTAATAGTTTCATTTATTGAAATAAAAATTATAATTAGTTATATTTAAATGTTCAAGAAAAGGTTAGTTGACGCCACGGTGCGGCATAAATAAAATATTTAAAACCACATTTTAAAGCTACAGAATAAATCAGATTAAGGGTTTTCGAGCACGAAAAAAAGTTCACAAATATGCGATGCACATAATTTAAATCGCCGAACCTGAACGATGCAGATGATCGAGATTTCAGTTTAAATATGCAAAATGATAAATACGCGTAAATTTGAACTTCAATACGCGTATTGTTCGGGTTCATAAACCTTCAATTATACCAGAGATGAACATTGAATTAACGTAGACACACTAATACATCTGTATCTACAAATCGTGAGAGTAAATCTTTATCAAACAGTCTATGCAGTCATTTCAGTGTCACTTCAATTGACGGTTTTGTCTCGCTTGTAAATTTTGTAGGCCATGTGCGATTGCGCATGCCCTCGCGAACTCCAAATTTACTACTTGGCAATCGATTACAGATCAATGAATTAAACATAATCTTATACACCTATACAACGCCGTAGCGCAATCGCTAGACGACAAATCCCGCCATCAATAAGTTCGGTACTGCTTTTTATTGCTCTTTTTTTTTTTCTTCTCTTTTGTCGGTCTTTGTGTCCCTGAGGACGAGCTAGAAATGTTGACAAATTTGGCCTGACAGTTGCAGCATTCAATTAAAGGCGCGCGTTTAGGAACCATCAATAGTTGAAACGCGATGTGGACGTCAGCTTTTCCGTTCCGCTCTTCCTTTTCTGAGGAACTTTGGAACGTATTAGTTCTTGTTTCGAGAAAGGAATGGTTTTGTTCCTATTTTTCAAGAATCAGTAACATATGTTCCTTATTTAATTGGTACACACAAAGCTTCCTGCTTAAACATTAAGCGTTCCTATATTAGTTACACGTCAAAGATAAAATACCTATGCGTTCCTCGCTCCTTTTGAAAAGGAACAAATTACAAAAAAACAAAAAACGAAACAATTAAATATCGGCAATGACCGAGTGGGTGCACATTTTGTTTCTTCGGTATATTTTATGCGCCAGTACTTCTATAGGCCACACACACACGACTGTGTGACACTGCGGCGGTACTTTACTGACACGTGTGAACGATCGCGTTAGCTATTGACCCAGACTCCTCGTCGTGAAGAGAGGTGGAAGTCACGTGCAAATCAACAAGTGCGTGTGTTTGTATGCGGGCCGGAGCGTGTGTGTATCTCGTTCGAAATAGTAATGTTGTGTAAAAAAAGGAACGGAAAAGTACCGTTACTAGGAACGGGTTCCTTTTCTGAGGATACGCCTGGAACGCCTAGGTTCCGTTCCATAGGAAAGAACGTTTTTTCCATAAGATGTAAACTCATTATTCCTCGGAATATTTAAAGCATAGTTTAAATCCTGTCGTCTATTTTTGACCAACTATTTGGTCAACAACAAAGCACCACCAAAATCGACTTTCGCGCTATAAGGAGAAAATAAGTTTGAAACAGTTTTAGGTTGCTCCTTTAGGTTGCCCAATTTCTGCAGGAACTGGAAGGAAAACTGGTTCATTTTTTCTCTAGGTGGAACGGAAAGTGGCACGGGTTCTTTTTTTTTACACGCTGGGCGAGCCACAACAATAATACTAAAAAAATATCGTTCCAACTTGCAAAAAAAAAAAGGTGCGAGCGCACATGAATTGCGCATTGAAGACCACCTTGAAGCAGATGAATTCGGCGTTGCAGGCATCACGAATTAGTTTTAGGTAGAGTCACGCGGACCACCACAGGCTGAAACCCCATTTGGAACGAAATCTTTCCTTTCTTGCGTGGCACCCAACAGGGTGGCGGCGCAAGACTGGATGAGATCTGGAAACCTCATCAGATCCGGAGTTCAGATTGCCTGGTGGACATGACAAGTCTTGCCGAGGGGAATCGGACGCCTTGTGATGCAGCGAAGATTAAATAAAAAATATGGCAGTGTTGGCTAGGAACGGAACGGGAACGTTTCGTTCCTAGGAACGCGTTTCTTTGCTGAGGAACTTCCTCCTAAAGTGCACTTTGTTTACAGCCAGATATGATTCTTATTTAATTTTCTTTAGTACTCATACACGCCTGTATAGGGTAGTTTTGTATGGGTTGGAACGCGGGCTCTCCTTTATTGGACACCGGGGCACTGGTGAATATGTGCCCCTCAGACGTTGATGGGGGGCGATCAAACGCGAGGGGTACAAATTATCACTGCAGTTATTGTCAAAAAGAAATTCTGGTTGTTAAACAAAAAAAGAGCCAGGATATCCTTATAAAATCGCCACTAAATTTGGTCTCGGGAGGTTTTTTGTAAGGGCGGCACCCACATGTTAGGGATAAATTTGGCCGAGCTTGCCGCGCAAATTTAATGGTCTCTAAGTACTATTGAACCTATAAAATTATTGGAGAGCGGGTGTGATTTTAATAAGCAGCTTTGCGGAGAAAGGCAACTTGAACTCTACCACACTTAAATGTAATGACCTCCTCCCTGGTGAGAGAGACAGCGAAACGCCATGTACATCATGATCCTACTTCAATTCCCCCCACTGTTTGCCGACAACGGTACAACCTTACAGACTCAAATGTTGAGCGTGTTAAAATAGCGGCGTTCCAATTTTCGTTCTTGCGTCTGGGCTTTTCACCTTTTGCTTGCGTGTACACATGCACCGTGTTGGGTAGGAACGGTACGGAAGAATTCCGTTCCTTGGAACGGGTTTCTATTCTGAGGAATTTTGGAACGCCTCGGTTCTTTGTTCTAAGAAAAAGCAATTTGAACGGTTTCGTTCCTTTTTTGAGGAACTGGAACGGTCTTTTTATTGCCGTACACAACGTTTAAATAATTAAGAACATTAGTAAAATATTAAGCATTACACATGCAATCATTTAAATATTAAAAAAATATTACGTCACGTAGAAATCCCATTTTACAAATGAAATTGTTGGGACAAACGGAATGTGCCTCTTTACAAATGCTTAAGCGTTTCGAGGAGTCTGAATCCCTTATAGTGAAATTCACTACAATAATAACAATCATCGGTCGTCAATTAAAAAAATGCACCTACCCCACAAACTAGAAACCACCACACCGTGGGCCATTTTAGCACCTGTTTCCGTCGCCAAATATCGCGTCTAGATACGATAGCGTCTAAATTTGTACCAGTACTGGGAATCGTGACTGCGTTTGTGCCACCGTTCCCACTCAATCCAATCCATTTAATTGTTATCGTACAGGTGTCACCTATTAGAAGCGATATCATTGTGAGTATCACTACAATATTAAAGCCCATTTGCGGACACCGATCAAAATCTTTAACACTTTCTGTTTTGATACCGTAAATTAGTTTCACTCTCGACACAATTTAAAAATTCTTAATCATAGTCAATCGAAAGTTATTGCACAAGAAACCATGTACCCAGAAAATGAACCTCCGTTCCAGTTCCTCAAAAAAAAAAGGAACTAAAGCCTTCCTTTCTAAGTTAAGCCTAAAGTTCCTTCTTATTCCTAAAATTCCTTACTTGGAAAAGTGGTTGATTTCGGAGAAATCCTTATTTTTCTCCTAGCGCGTTTTCCGTTATTTTTTTTACCTAGGAAAAGGGAACCTAGGCGTTCCTAAGTTTCTCAAAAGAGGAACCAGTTCCTAGGAACGAAAATTATCCGTTCCTTTCCTGTCCAACGCTGAACGAATACATGAGATCCAAGAGGTAATGGCACGTGTAACCAGAATTAATTTTGCAAAACACGAGCCCGAGACAATTGTATCAAATTTGAGCGCGCCAGATTGGTATGACGGGTAGACGGGCGGTAAACAACAAGCTCCTTTTTCTGGGCCGCCATTGTTTATTTACATGCGTTCGCATCCGCTATGACACCGCGACAACTGACAAACAAACTCTCGATCCCCTTTCCTCACCCTACCCGATCGATGCACATACAGCATACACCGGGAGGCCCACAGTAAATGGAACCAAAATTAATTTTACCATGATTTCGCGGAATATAGGCCAATTATTTCGAAACTTCGCACTGATTTTCAAATTTCGATTCAATTTCAACACCTTATTTTCATATTTTAAGCGCGTAGATGACGATTGAAAATTCCACGCGCATAGGGGGCGCTGCTTTACAGCGTCTATTGGAGTAGCTTGTCTATTCAAAATGGTCATTAGTGAGGAAGATTGTCATATCGCTGTTGCGGAAAACGGAAAATTACAGTGCTAGGTCGTTTCTGGTAAGAGTTACCTGAATAAAGATGGTCGAGCAGAGAAAAAATATATAAAACAAAAACGATTGAAGTTTTGACCCTCAGGAATCGAGAAATATCAACAAAGTCTAGGTATTTGACCAATTAAATAGACACAACCAACCACTAGCGCACAAATTTTCTAGGATAAGGTCGAGCAGTTGTTGGACAGGCAAAAAAGCATCGCACAAATTGAGTATTGAGTTTTGAGATAGCTAAGTCACCCGACTGCTAAGTCACCATGAGATTGTGTAAAACTCGAGTGTTGAAGTCGTCAGTTGCTAGGTATTATAAAAATGACCTTGACTTTAAGTTGCTTAAAACAATTGCATGCAACAATTGCTCAGGGAGGCTAACACTTCCGTGTATAAAATAAATGATGAGAGATCCAGTTTTGCCCATGCAAGGCCCATGCTTGCGGTCATTCGTGGTGGGTAAATGTACATTTTGTGTTTTACTTCCGTGTATGTCTTCCTGCAAAAGTAGGATACTTCAAAAATACAGAAATGATCAATTTGTTTGTTAAATAATTGTTTGGCCGTGTTTATACAAAATGTTAAAGCGTTCGGTACCGATTCGCTCAATTTGCAGCCAAAACAGTTTGGCTCCGTTTTTTACGGGTCACCCGGTTTAAGCAAAAAGTAGTCTGTTAAAATGAAGCTTCGGAGGGATTTGGGTGTTGGATGACAAAATCACGTGCTATAAATGGAACGTGCGAGGCGGGCATCAACTTGCAGTCAACATTGCGAGTGCATGCCGATTCAAAGGCACGGCATATCGCATTCCATTAATGCGGTGTTAATTTCGTACCTGAGCATTTGCAGAACACCTGAGCTATATTTGTGCCACGTGGATACTATACCCCTTATACGCCAATCGCGGTGTCACCACACTCACTACCACCAAATAAGTGACAGACTACGAAAACAGAAAGCCGTAAAAATGCTGACTATTTTTTTTAATACTTGATATTATTTATTTGTTATGTACAATACGTTATATCATCAGTATCAATTGTAACTGATCAATATAATTTTCCTTTTTGTCAGGTATTTAAAATATATAAAAGTTTATTTCTAAAAATGTCATTTATTTTTTATATATTTAGTTCTAATATTTTTGTTACATATTTTATTATTGTTATTTGTTTTCACACATCTTTCGAATGCGCCACAAAATGAATACGAAAATGCTTACGAAAGCGCGGAAATATTAAATATCCGTGTACATTTTACTAAGTTTTTTTTTTTTTTAATATGCAACCAAAATGTATTACAATACATTTTTTTATTGGTCACACAGGCGCGCAAATCGTTAAAATATAATCATACGAGTATTCAGCGCATATTGTCGTATGTACCAGGTACAGTTGTACATGATCTTCCGTGACCTCCGCCATATGTACAAGCAAATAAATTTGGCTCCACACTTTTTTCTTTAAATCATAATAAATGGTTAAACTATCGTCATGCAGGTTTATATTTATATAAATATTTTTTTTTTGCAATTTTTGTTTATCCCCGTGAAGGACGCGCAATCATTCGATCAGTCAATGGCAAGGACGTGTCAGCTGGTTCATCTTTTATTCCTCAGCGATAAAAGCACACGTTCCACTTTTGATTGGAAATTTGTAGTTATTAATGGTAGGGGGGAACAATTTTTTAATGATTCGAACTGATGGTGCTGAGACAGCGCAAACCTTGGAATTTCGCGGGAACGGTCTGCCTTCAATGATTTTCATTGTAGGCGCTCGAACGTAGCCTTCAGGTTCCTCTCATTTTAGACCGTCCCAAAAGCGCCCTTGTTGTTCATTTATTTTATTTATTTATTTTTAATCACCGTAATGCCTAGTGCACTACAGGATTACTGCACCCTCGTATTAGCTAATTAGCGAATTGAGAAAAACTGATTAAACGTTGATAAAATCAGCGATTTTAAAGTCCGATAGTAAGACACTTTTAATCCGTTAGGTACAGAGGAGCTGTTGTATGCGGGAAGAGGTGCAACTTAATGTATCAAGCTACGTTGCAATGGTGTAGCTGTAGATGTAGATGCCTAGAAGTTCCCCCTGAAA
This sequence comes from Melogona broelemanni, assembly GCA_033995665.1. Classification (NCBI taxonomy): domain Eukaryota; kingdom Metazoa; phylum Arthropoda; class Diplopoda; order Chordeumatida; family Chordeumatidae; genus Melogona; species Melogona broelemanni. The sequence continues at coordinate 20,024 of JAUJYS010000699.1, forward strand.
CCTTCCCTGCATTGCACCCGTTTTAAGAGACGTTGGCTGCAACGGGATAAAGAGAAGTAAACTGCCCCCTCCCCACACACACGCCTACATTTGCATTTAACATGGTCAAGATTCAGAAAGAAATATATACATGTGCATAGAGAGAACGATTTTAGGAATATCTCTCAACAATCGATAAAGAGCAACATATATTTTTCCAATTGTAAAAAGTCACAACAGACCACAAGCATGGACCTTAAAATCGATTGTACAATTTGCTAAATTCGTCGTTGGTCGTAATTGTATTGTATTGTTTCAACGATTTAAATCAACGGCGAAAGTTTGAAGACACAACCGACCACAAGCATGGGCCTTAACATCGACTATTCCTCAAGCGATTAGAAGGGTTGGGTTATTCATTTCAGTGATGGCGATCATTGGTTGTCAAAAATAAGTTGTGTTCTTGGCAATTTCGACAACTTAGACGTCGACGAGGCTTCGAGCGAACACCTTCGACGAGGCTTTCTAATTTAAATCATCTTATCTCGCGAATAAAGAAATGACATGTATCCCCTTACGGCGTCGCGAAATACATTAGAAAAATGTTCTGTGCTTTGGTCTTGAGAAAATAGTAACGTTTTCCCCCTTCCAGGCGTTCGTTCATTCGTTCGAGATACGACCAAATCAATATCTTGGCGAAATTTCAAAGACGATGCACAGACGCTGGTAAAGTGGCCGGATGTTGAGGTTTTAACTTCAGTCTAGCTCACGATCCGTCAAGCTGAGTGGGTATGGCAACAGACTGCTGATCGGTTGGTCAGGGTTCAATTCCTGGAACAGACTCTCGTTTATTTTATTTTATTTTTTTTTTTTTTAAATCGCCGTAGTGCCTAATGCACTACAGGATTACTGCACCCTCATGTCTCTATGGAGATATGTGAGGGGCAGGGAAGGGCTGGGAAGGAGATTGGCAGCTGGTATAGCCAGACTGCAGGAT
>JAUJYS010000700.1:0-20999 GCA_033995665.1 Melogona broelemanni
TTCCCTGCCCCTCGCACATCTCCATAGAGACATGAGGGTGCAGTAATCCTGTAGCGCACTAGGCACTACGGTGATTTTATAATATATATAAATAATAAATATAAAATATATTATAATATATATAAAATCAACACAATTATCTTTATTTGATAGGTTCTGATTTTAACGACGTGTGTCAATCGATTATGATTACTTAAAGATGAAATATTTTTCTTTGTACCTCTGCAGGTGTTGGCTCTTGAGCAGCTGTACGCGCTCGGTGCTCTCAACCACAAGAGCGAACTGACCAAGCTCGGACGACGGATGGCCGAATTGCCCGTCGATCCCATGATGGCCAAGATGATTCTGGCCGGCGAGAAGTACAAGTGTTCCGAGGAGATCCTCAGCATCGCCGCCATGTTGTCAGTCAACAATGCCATCTTCTACCGGCCAAAAGACAAGATCGTGCACGCGGATACGGCACGCAAGAACTTCTTTAGTCCGGGCGGGGATCATCTTACTCTGCTCAACGTCTACAATCAGGTACAGTGCCGGTTACTTAGCATGTGGTGCGCAGCAATGTAGCATCAATTTATTTTCATTTTGTTTTTCACGTCGTACTTAGGTCGACACGTCTAGCCCAGTCTGCATTGCAACCGACTGCGGTGAGGGCGGTCCCGGATTCGATTCCCGGTTCTCGCTTATTTAATCCTGGGGTTCTGGTTAAAATGTGCCTCCATAAATGTTTTTCGTGGCGATTGGAGGGATACAGAATCTTCTGCGGTGCTATTCACTGCAGTGAATTATAAAAGTTACTGTTTTAAAGTAACTGAGACGATCCTCGTTACTTAACAAGAGGAAGACGTTACAGCTACCGTTACTTTAAAAATAAAAGCAACTGAACCGTTAGAAAGTTACTCAAAACACTTTTAGCTCATTTACGTTTTTTTCTTTCTTTGATTTTCTAGTGGGTAGAAACTGACCACTCTACTCAGTGGTGCTTCGAAAACTTTATCCAGCACAGGTCCATGAAACGAGCACGTGATGTTCGAGACCAGTTGGAGGGACTGATGGAACGAATCGAAATCGATATGGTATCCAACGATTCGAACACAGTCAACATCCGAAAGGTAAGTCAACAAATTTTACAACATTTAAAATGCAGTCAATCACGAGCGATAAAACCTTATTAAATCAATACTGTAGTATTGATTTAATAAGGTTTTATCGCTCGTGATTGACTTCATTTTTTTTAACGACTTCAATTTCTTACAGGCTATAACTGCTGGATACTTCTACCACACGGCTCGACTGGGCAAAGGCGGCCACTACAGAACTGTGAAACACAATCAGACCGTGATGATTCATCCCAACAGCAGCATATTCGAAGATCTGCCTCGGTGGGTCATTTACTACGAGCTCGTCTTGACCACTAAGGAATTCATGAGACAGGTACGTTTACACTTGTACTAATTATTTGGTGCGCATGTTAGTTTTATTTGATGGACACAGGGAGTTTTACAGAATAGAAGTACACGTCATGCACTCTTAACAAATTTCATAAAATATATTTTATCCAATCGTCAACGGAAATAGAAGGTACATTCACAATTCGTTCCACAACTGAAATTGAAGAGCCGGCGAGGCTTGTTCTTTTCAAACAGTTTTTCAACTATTTACTCGTTAAACTGGTGTTTTCAAATTTTTAACATATTTTTATTACAATTCTGATTAACACGTTTTTTTTTATTCTAGGTGATTGAAATCGAAAACAACTGGCTACTGGAAGTTGCCCCCCACTACTACAAGGCGAAGGAACTAGAAGATGGGTCCAACAAAAAGATGCCAAAAAATACGGGTAAAGCGAAAGAGGATCTCGGCTGAAACACCTGGTATTTTGTCATTCGAACATATATATTTGATGATTCGAACATATATTTTGTGTGTATAAAAACTATTTAATTACATTCAGAATAATTTTAAATAAACATTTTGAGTAACGAAGTAATCAGTGACATTAACGCTTACATGTTTTAATTGTTTTTAGTTTAACGATTCTAGAATGTTCTTTTAAAATTAGTTTAGCAGCTTTGAATACGAAAACATGATCGTTTGTTTTTAGAAAAAAACTATTGCTCCTAAATTGTTCTGTTAAAATAGGCGATAACAATTGATACACTCATTGACATCGATCTTTTTCGTACAGTTTACATTCAAGTTACACTTAGAATACCAAAAACTTTGTAGGTTACTTTCGTAAAAAATATGACAAATATTTATATAAAAGAATGCACACACATTTAAAGCGACATTACAGCCAAACAACTGATAATATATCTCAGGTTTTTGACCACTAATGAGCATATAAGGCCAAATAATTTTTAATATTGTTCATTATGGACGTCTCATATTTCACTTGGGGGAACAGAATATTGTGATAGATTAAAATGTTTAATAACAAATCACCTTTTTTTACCGAATATAAAAAATACCAGGATTCCTAGGAATCCCGTGTTATTATAATTGTGCACACATTTAAGTTTACGTTAAAAGTAAGAAAAAGTGTATAACAAAACTAAGTACCACGTAAGCACCTTGAGATTGAAATCAATGCATTCATTGATTCATTGAACGTTAAAGTGGCAATGCTATCCGATGACATTTAATTTTTTTATTTTGAATTCTCAGATGAAATTGTAACCATTTTATCGGATTTGGTTTTGAGATCTACTTATAACTTGATTTCGGTTAAAAAACGCTTTTTTCATTCAGGGGCAGCATCTTCAATTAACTGTTTTTTTCCTTTATCATCTTTGCTCTGTGTCAAAAATAGAGAAGCAAGTGATACAATTCAAAAATTATCACGAGTGAAGCCAAATAAGCATCACGTCACATTAAGATCCTAACGATTTGCATTATCTTTCTTGTATTTTACGAACCTTTTTTGATTTTTCTTTTTTATTCTTCACATTTTCTTCTTTTGTGTCAACGTTTTCTTCTTTAGCTACAACGTTGTCTTCGGTAATAATTTCTGCTTCATCTGTAAAGATAATATTAATTAGGTTTAAGACAAGAAATAACTCGCTAAATGATTTGATTATTTAAAAAAAAGTCATAGCAATTTTAATGATTGTTTATATCAGTTTGAATAATTTATTTACTCTCTGCAGCAATTTTCTTTTCTTTATCCCTTGTCATCTTGTTGTGAATACCAACAATGAGGTCCAATTTTTCTTTAGGAATTTTTCTTTAATAAATTTAAAAAAACATTTAACCATTAACACTAATTACACCTCTCCTAAACTATGAACGCAAAGCATATCCTACGAAAAGCACACTGGGGCGAGGGATATATACGATTTGCTTACACGCAATTTCCTTGAAGAGCCTTATTCAGAGCCATTTCAGAATTCTCATCTTCAGATGCTTGTTTCGAAGACTTTTTATCTAAAAATTAATTTATAATTGTGTTATAATTTAACGTGTTGAAGTACATTTGTGTAACACGTTGACAGTTAATGTCAGAATAATATTTAATAAATAGTCAATATTTGAAATCACCCGAAAATTTCCTCAACGCAATTGATTGTTAAAGCAGAATAACTATTAATCAAAATTAAAACAATAATTAATTTTCTAATTTAACGATTCAAATATGCTTATCATGGTTCCCAGTTATTTTAGAAAATAACAAAGATAATAGATAATAAATAGAAAAAAAATACAATCAAGCAAATATGCGAGTAGTACAAGTAAAGTAGTAGTTGTAGACTTGTTCATCCCGGAGACATGTAATTTGTGGACAATTGAAAGATACCAAGTACGATCAAGATATTTTTAAACAATGTAGCCAGATAGCAAATCTCGTCGAAAAAGGAAGGACGACAGAAAGAGAATAGATCCCATCCAGCCAACCGAGATCAGAATAGCATAAGAAGAACAGAGTCAAGAGTCAGGAAAGATTAGGAGAGATCGAGGAAAAAAGGAGGATAAAGCAATTTGAAGCGAAACGTTCATACCGGAATTGCTTCTGAAATATTAAAAAATATTGCTGATTAGATTAACAAATTCGTATTAAAAAATAGATATTTAAAAAAATTAAAATAGATATCTTAAAAAAGTAGATATTTTTTAATGTTGTTATCGAATGACTAGTGAATATGTGTTTGCAATTTAGTAAATTGAAAATTACATTTAATGTTGTGATTTAATAATTAGTTGTTTTTTTAATCATTTGTTATTGCAAAAACAAATGTTTTTCAAGACAAAATAACAATATCTTGCCTATGTTTGAGAGAAAAACACAATTATAATAAAATTTTATTTTATTTAAAAATTTAAAAGATTTTAATTAAAATTCCTATTTTAAAGGTTGAGCAATGTGTATATCAAAAAGATTCGATTCAAGTACGGAAAAACAGTTCAGAAACAGAGATAGTAGAAAACATTTGGTTTTAAGAAATCCAGGAGAAATATAAGTGTTTAGAAATAAGTGTAAGATTTAGACAGACACGGTTTAAAAGTTGACATCAACAAGAAGTTAAAAACAAATAACATTGGAGAGGAGAGGTTGAGGTTAGGTAAGGGATATTTGTCTGACTCTGACTCCTGTCCCATTTCGCCGCTGTGCCCCCGACGGGTGCGTTGGCGGAAGCGGATGCGGATGCGGAAACGGCTGCGACGGTGGCGGTGGCAGCTGGGGATCGTCGCCTGTCCTCCCGGGTAGGAGGACGTGGCTGCGCTTGTGGCATCAAGGGTCGGGTGGCCGCCTGTAGCATTTTCACCTTGCTGGGTAGCCCAGGCAGGATCTTCTTCATAACATTGGCCCACTTACTGGCTGCGTTCGGGGGATCGTGTCGAGCTGGGAGAAGAAAAAAACACCACAAATTATATTTCATTTTATTGACAAATAATGTAGTCTATTTTATCGATGAGCGATTTTTATTGAAGAACAGGTTTATCCAGAAACTTACCATCCGCCATTTGAAAAACTTTTCGTCGTTCCTCAGTTCTTTCCTGAAACGCAAAAGTAATACAAATAAATTTGTCAAAAATTGTGAACATATTATTAAATTAAAACCACGAACAAATCCGAGGCGGTCAAATCGAGGCTGTCAAATCTACACATTTTGAAGAAACCTCGTGGTATGGTTAACAGTTTTATAAATCAAATTCATCAAATTGCTCACCCGTCTCAATTGAATTTTGAGATCTTTGTTGGCTTCTTTCAGAGAATTGGCAACAGAATTCAGGTAATATATTACAAGGCTGTGATGTGATAAAATAAAGTCAATATTAAAGTTGCAATAATTAAAAAGTTTATCAGAATACAATTTATCTGAATATAAGCTTTTTAATTCGCCAATTAATCCTTACATTAGAAGCACCAAAAGAGGAATCACTATTCCTGGTGACGCGGCGTAATCCAGAGCACGGATAATTATGTCTGGAAGCAATCTCTCCAAACTGGTGGTGAAAATCCTATAAATCTTGGTGTACTGACTATTGACGAGATACATGCAGTGCATTAACAGTTTCAGTTAGTAGGTCTCATGAAGGCTATCAAGAAAGGTATCATCAAAAGAGTTGGTATAACAACTGGACTCAGTCAGTATAGCCAATGTTCCATGTACTAAATGCTGTTTACCTGAATGGTCCGCAATGCCAGGAGGGTTCCAACCAGACCACGGCATAACCGACGGGAAGTGTACAGAGAAACAGCATGGTGAGCAGGAGTGAGTAGTAGAAGTTGCTGGAGCTGGAGGCCTTGAAGACTGTCTCGTGCGGGATGTTGCACGTGAGCACGGCCCAACTACGCACGTACATTAGGATCACCACCTTCAAGCACAAAATGCATATTTGATATACTTGTCAGTTGAAACTTGATATGAACGAATATTGTTTCAATTCAATTTATTTTTTAATGTAATTTTTTTCTACCTTGATCATATTTACGCCAGGAATTCCCGGAGAAAAAAACATTCCCATCCTGTAACAGTAAGCGAACTTAATTGCATAAATGTGGTTTGTTGCCTCAAAAATGTTTTTGCACTTTATTAATTGGCTTACCAAATCATGCCTTGGTTGTTTACAAGATGTAAAATATTTTCAGCAATCTTGAAGTCTCCATATCCAGGCTGCAGTAATCAGAAAAACAGTGGATATATTAATTAAGGAGCTGCTGTCAGCTTATTTCCAATGGAAGCGTTGTTGCGCCCGAGACTGCAAATTGGAAGGCAACCGTCTCGCATGGAGCAGCAATATATTGACAATGAACGCACATGCTGTGTATTTTGTATGGCGAACACCAGTCTATGCGAATTATGGTATATCATCAGATTGATATGGTATGGCAATTCAGCATCGCTTTGGAAGAACACTAGGTAAACCTCCCCTGAAATAGCTTTATGTAAGTCAAGGGTTCAAGGGTGACGGTATCATAACATTAAACATGGATTAAAAATAATTTTATCCGATCTCGTTTATTGATTATCGACTATCGATTATTGAACTCACAAATTGCTTTTCGAGATCCCAGCAGCAGCAATGGTTCATGACACGCACGATCAAAGCCCGGATGAAGTCAGTTATAAGAATCGAAATTGTTGTCATGACCAAGTCCATTATAGTGAGTTTGACCAGTTCCTGTCGATGAAAAAGTTCAATCAATTAAAACGAATCTATGTGTTTCCTATCGTAAAAGGACATCGTTTGGTAATATCACCCCTAACTTGCTTGTTCGTTAAAGTGACTGACCTGTCCGAACATGGTTTCCCAACATAGTTTCCTCAGCTTGGTTCTGGTCTCCATGTCCAGTCCATCCTTATTGACCGTATCCGTTTCTGATTCCTCAGCATCGGTGACGTCACCTTCACCTTCGTCTACAGAGTGCACCTGGACTTGCGGTGTGGAGGGAAGGGCGCTGCTCCCTAAGACGACATCCAATCAAATCAACGGTTAGTGTATCAAAATTAAAACTTGAAAAAATAAGAAAAAAAAATCTATATTGATCAATTTACTGAAAGTTAAATAAATTCATCTAAAATTATTGCCATCAAAATATTTTTCCCATCGTATTTTCATCGTATAAACCTTTCCCATAATTAAAACTTGACATTATTCTGATTCACTAATTTTAAATCTAAGTATATGTATTTCAGCGAAATTTGGCGCAAATAAAAGCAAATATTTTTCATATTCAATTCCAAATACAAAATTCCAAATTCAAGATTCCAAAAGCAGATCGTTTTCTAATAAATTTCGAGTAACTGAATCTTTCTTTACCAAAATAGGGGGTTGACGATGGTTCGTACGGTCTAGGGGTTGACCACCGTCCACCATAACGCCGGTTTCCGTAGTCATCGTAGTCCCTGGTCGGATAGGCAGTGGTGGTGGCCACATCATCCAGACACTTGACCATCAGGCAATAACCAGGAGCCACACTCAGGAAGGCCTCCTCGTCAGGAAACGGCGTCGAATAGTAAGGTGCGTCCATGAGCAAGGAGTCATCCTCAGTCTCGTTCCATTGGTTCACCGGTGCCGCTGTGGTGGGCATGTCACCGACGCCGCTTGGTGCGCTTTCGCCCGACGACCGAGTGAATCTTGTATCCGTGGTGGCGCCACCTAACGGTGTGGTTTCCCGTCGCTCGGTAAGAGTGGCGCCACCACGCGGATCGTTCTCTCTGGTACGATTGCGACTTCCGCGGGTACGGTTCCGTCCTCGTCCACCTGGAGGTCGGGTGGTGGTGGAGGCGGCTTCTATGGCGGCGGTGGAGGCTAATCGGAAGCGGAAGTCGTCCGTTAGGGCCTCCGCCCGGCCGCCGGAGTAGGGTGGTTGAGCGCCGGATTGCGGGAAGGAACCGGTGGAGGTGGGAGTAAGGTTGAATTTGGCGATTAGCTCGCGGGGTAGAAAGACCAGTGGGAGTGTTTGGGCGGCCAGCGATAAGTTGAGGATGGGCTGGGTGGACGAAAGAAATGCAAGAGGTAAAGTTTAGGAGAAAAATTACGGTATTGCGCTATCGTAGAACGAATATACCCACTGATCTTATCCACTCTTCACATGTTTCTTCTACACACTTAACCACTATCCACTTATCATCTTCATTTCCCTTGTCTTAATCTTATATTTCATTTTATACTAAATATTTCTGCTTTAAAGATTTTTAACATTCCAGGCACTTAAAAAAATGACTTCCTCAACGAAAGATGTGTCCAAAATATTAATTTTCGGAAGCCTTAAAACAATGTTAAAACTTTACAATAATCTTTGCAAAAATAAATGAAAATGACGTTTAATGTTCGCAGAACAGAAATCGTCGTCTTCAATTGTTCATAATCATACAACAGGTAAAATCAATTGATAATCAACATAAAAGCAATTTAATTTTTATTCGTTTAACTTCCAGTTATTAATCTTTGCAATATTAAATTAATGCGTTAATAATAGAAATGAATGATATCGGGAACCAGAGATCGGTATTACCTGTTGGATGACGGCCGAGATGGCATCACTGGTGACATTATAAATGACACTCGCTGCATTAGCTACCAGAGGACTCGGCGTGAAGTGAGTATACGCCGACGCATTCATGAATCCCCAATCATAATCATCCCACTGTGGCGTACTGGAATACGATGACGGCGAGGAGGACGGTCCATCCGCGGCCCAACTGTCGTTATCCCTCGTGTCCAACAACAGTTTGGAGTCGCAGTGCACCCGGACAGCCAGGCAGGTGTCGTTCCAACGCCAGATGTGGTGGTACCACATGGACAGGTTGAGGGCCTCGAATATGGAGCTGAAGGGATCGTCGGGGGCGGGGAGTTGGCGACCGTCGCCGCTGACATTGAAGTAGGGGGTGAGGGGTTTGCCGTTGGGCCACCAGTCGATGCCGGGGATGGAGGGGAGCACGTAGAGCGGGGTGGTGCTGGACGGGAGGGGGGCGGCCGTGGTGTTGGGACGAAGAGTTTGCAGCTCTTTGGACTGGAGGTGTGGCCAGACAAGTGAATGGAAAGAAATGGTATACAAAGAAGTGGAAGTATCGATTAGAAAAGCAATTGCATGTTTGATCAGGAGCCAATTGTTAAATTAGAATAGTGTGAGTTTTTTTAGGAGCCGTTGTGTACAACATATTTAAAATGGTGGTTCCCTGACCATGAAAGCGTTGAAACGGCAAGAATTATCTTGAATAAGAAATTTATTACAGGAATAATAATAATAATAATAATAATATAAGAAATCGTGTGCACAATTCTTGTAGTACAATAGTTCGCGAAAATAGTTGGAGATTGTCAAGATTGACAATCTTCATTTTAGAAAAGCACCTAACCTGAAAGACAGTATATGATTCAACATATATTTGTAAATTAATTTAATTGTTTACGAATTAATTTTGAAGGGTTTGTAAGATAGACAAAGTACTACTGTTATGTAGAATGTAAGTACATGTAGACGAGTAAAAATTGTATTCCCATAACATTGTAGTCACATATATCCACTAACATGATTCAAAATTAGGATGAATAATTATTACAAATACGCACCATATCATCTACTTTGGAAAAGAGAGCAAAGATGAGCGTGTACAAATTCAACAGATACAGGATCATTATTCTATTAGACGAAAGGCAAACAGACAAGTGTTAACACCTTAGAGACTGTATAATAACATTTAAAACTGACCAACAAATACATAACAGAAAAACAATCAATTTTATTAGCATGTGTGAACAAATTAAATCGTTAAATTTACAGATATCCTATTTACCTTGCAAGTTGCCATCGAAGCTGAATTCGAGGATGATTGTGTTCCAACATACCGATGAGGTCGAAAAAGTTGGGATACAGGATGGAGATGAGCGAAATAATTACAGTAACCTGAGAAAACACAAAGGCAATTCAGAGACTCATTCGTTAAGAAAACCTTCAAACAAACGTCTTTCATTATTGGAGAACGAATCTAAGGCATACACAATGTGAATGGAATTAATTGGCTTATTTCCTTTTTTATCAACCTCATTCTGTCTCCACCACGACTCTTCCGCTTCCGGTGCCTGAGAACGTTCGACCACTTTGACCACCGCATAGGCGCTGGATAACAGCAGGATAAGAACCATGAAGTTGGCCAGAACCCGAAGTCCGAATATTTTCCAACTGTCAAATAAGAAAGAGTAAGAAATATAATCCTTTTAAAAACGATGGTGGGTTTCTAATTTTTTTTAAATGAAAGGCGACTGTTCAAAAAAGAATCACCTCCGTTCCTCTTTCTTTTTCTCTCGCTCTTCAAGAATGTTTTCCTAGACAATACAAAAAAATTGTTAGCTCCGTTTTACTACAGTACAAACTGACAGTAGAAGCAAACAGTTACAAACAGTATGTGTGTCTAATAATCAAACAAAGATGTCAGCCATTGATGACAGATGGTGCAAGCGACCAATGGTGTTACCTTGAATCCCATTAGCAACGAGGCTACTTTGTTGTCTGCCGTTTCCGAATGCCCGATGATGTAATCCCAACCGGTAAATAGTTTCCAAGTGAACGTACAATCGTCATCGTTGTCAGACCCTGTACTCATTCGAGTATTTTCAGCCATTCTTCAAAGACAGATTAAAACATTATCAACATACCAATCTGTCAATAAAAGCAAAATCAGATCGATCAACCTAATCTAAACTATGACTAATTTACACAAAATTGTAAATAAAATTAAAATAGCTATACAATAAATACTCATGCTAACTATTTTATTTGATAAACTAACTTGCTAGTGATGCCGAAAAACATGAAATGATAGTGAATAAGTACAAACCTCCTTAAAATGGCTGCAAAACTATAGCCATACATTCCCAAAAGCGTCAAAAAGTAGGCGAAAGGTATTCGATACCCTTCTCTAGTTTCGTACGTGTTAGTGTAATATCCGTAAAAGATAGGCGAATATTTTAAAAATCCCTGGAATGGAAGAATAACAATTAAATTTAAAATAATCAACTTGGCGAATTAATGCTTGAGGAAATAGGGGTGAATCTTACTTCGAAATCCCACAATGTTTGCAAATTGAAAGCTTTAGCTTCCTCGTCAGGCATCAGTTCTTTTCTATCGCCAGCAGCCGATCGATCAGCAGCCAATACCTAGACAAAATTTTAAATTCAATATTTACATACATGTATATTACGGTACCTGTTTTTAGTTTGGACTGAAATACTAAAATTGTTGTTAGATTACGAAATTGTTCTTAAGGAGATTTAGTATAATAGCAAATAGGATTGGTGTTCTTACTTCGGGCACAATTACGAAACAGGATATGAAGACGCTCATGACAATGTTGATCCAAAAGACCCAACGAAGAAATATAAAATATGAGGCAACCACTGAGCCAAAATGACCTAAAATCGATAAACAACGTTTTTTTTTTAAATGTAACATTTTGTTGCATAGCAATTGAGCAATTGAAGCATTAGCATTTGAAACAATGAAATCAATCGTCAATTAATTGGACATTTCCATATTTGCACAGATTTGTTACTCACTTTCAATTCTTTTGATTCTCATTTCCCATGGAACACAATTCTTAGCCAAATTCGCCGCTTCTCTTTTCAGTCGTTCCCAATACTGTTTGAAATATATTTGTCGAATTTTAGTAACAAAAATGTAAGCAATTACATTAACTAAACAATTGAATAGTTAACTCCCATCTACCGTTTTTTATATGCACTTTATGTGAGATTACATGTACATGTAGTATATACAGAATATGATGAAAGAAAACGTTTACTGACCCGTAAAAAAATGAGCGTGTATCTGGCCATAATGTCCTTTGTATTTTTACTTTGAGCTAATCTCAGCTCTAGTTCGCCTTCGTGTTTCTTCACGAAGGCTTTCGCTCGCCTATTTAATATGGGAAAACAAAATCGATTGCTCTATCTAATTTGCAAATGGTTTACAGATTCCAAAACAACAATGAAATTAAGTATGACGTGTCAAACCTACCTGACAATTTTTAATCGTTTCGTCATTTTCCATGGCTGTTTTTTCACGGCTTCTATTAGTTCTTTGTGCAATCTAATACTTTCAAACATTTGTTCTTCGGTCAGTTCCGGCTCCGCCTCAATCGAAATCTGCGTTTCCCTAAGGAACATTAACACATAAACAACTTGTTTAAGATAGATACTTATATGAAATAGGCTAAAAAAATATATGTTTTTATATGATGTTAATTATTCACATCATTTCAACACAGCACTTCAAAAATTAATGTCTGTTTACGAAAAACTATTCAAGTAAAAAAATTAATTTATTCGATCCTTATTTTAAATAAAAGTACGAGTATGTGCACGTGACATTGTACTACATATATAAAAAAAATTATTAATAAGTTCTGAATGGTTGTTGCTGGTGTCCTGCCGTAAAATGGACCAGTGAATGTATCACCGAGTCGCGTAAATTGATTATAAAATCAGGGATGGTTTAATTTCGTAATTGCAACGATAAATATTGCCCGAGTGTCATCATGACTACAACCAAAACCAGTTGACGATATAAATGCCCATAGTCCCATATAAATGCTTTTTTATATCTGTGCGGTGTATTTGGTTGGAATGCAAACCAAGCCACAGTGGGGGGCACACCCATTTCGCCCAGTTCTCCTATCAAAGCTATTAACGACTCAAACTTTGTCCGCACGCGTCCACACTAAAACAAGTTAGGCAGCCAGATATCTTCCCAATGGCATGACTTTGTGACAATCGTAATCAGAATGACACGAGTAGACCGTTACTGCTGTATTTTTGATTTCATCTAGTGAATACAAGCTTCTATCACAGTGTTACCCCTTAATGTGATTACAATGTAGAACTGGCATTGCAGCAGAGAAATGTGTATTTGCTTTATAACAAGGGGCAGCATCACGTGGAGGGTTGCTTTGGCAATGCGCAGCAACTAGCTCACGTTGAAGTTCAATGAGATTCATCATCGCTTTTTAATCGAAAAATAATACTGAATTTCTGAATTTTAAATAATTATTATGGTCAAGTGCTGTATTTAGTCTCCCGATCTGGTTTCGGGCTAAGTTTCAAACATAATTTGTTCCGGCCTATCTTATAAAACTTAAAATGATAACTACAAATGGCCAATTTTATTTTGCAAGTTGTTCGACTAGGTACACTTACTTACCGTCATCATTCATGAAAATTTGAAGCAACTAAAAATTTAAATTTTGACCTTAACAGCAAGTTAAGATCAAAAATGTTTTTGTTTTATGTGTAAGTAAGTGACAGTTATAATTTTAGTTGATTCATTTTTTATTAACTGTGGGCAAGTGTTTCTAGTCGAGCAACTCGCAAAATCAATTCAGTCATTTCTAGTTAACCTTACACTCGACTCGGCGTGCTAGTGAACCTTTTTATTTAACCTTTTTATTATAATGATAGCACGACTTTCATGCCGAAATTCAGGGACATTCGACCATGAGCATGGTGTGACTGCCTCACATCAAGATCTTTCCCATTCTTGAACTCGAACGCCCGGCAAGAGTTGACAAGCTATTCAATGTAGCTAAACACCGGTGGCTCCACCTAATTACACGGAAACGACCATAAATTTAGTTGGTCATTTGTGTTGTTGGGGACGCGGATGATCGACGACTATACGTGTATGTGCACACGAGGGAGGATGCGACAGTGGCGGCCTCTATAATAATCTCGGCGTGTGCGCTGTACACAAGAACCATCAATGTCAACAAATGCACGAAACCTTGCTGTCTGCATTGGACAAAATAATGGAAACAGCTCTGTATGATGCACAAATAGATCTGTTCCCATTATTTTGTCTAACACCTGTATGTGCATCAACTCAACTGGGAATTGTCCACCAGCGTGTACACAGTCAGGCTCGGTTAAATAATAATAGACTCGGGGAATTGATTTTGGTATCGTTACACAACGAGGGTTTCAGACAGACCCTAAGCTATAACTTACATTTATTTTAGTTACAATTAATTAGCTAGTGAAGCTTAAGATCAAGATGGGTAATTAAATTACTAAGGAATAATGACAATTGGAAAACACTATCAGTTGTCACTTTCATGTGGTAGTATAATATACAATTTTGTTGTTGCGCTTGATTCTTGATCTATTGCTATCAATATTTCCATTATATTTGGCACATCCATATTTTAATAAATTAGTTCAACTTGTTGTTTATCGGTGACAATTAATTTCGTTTGTTCTATTATTTAAGTATTATTTAATTTTCAAATCTGTTTTAATCGCATATCTAAATTCAACAAAATTCAAAAACAATTTGAATTATTTTTTTCGAGTTCGTTGTTTAAAGATTGATCGACTCGATTTTCAAATTTAAGTTTTTTAACTCTGAAAATGATATAGCAACAGCATTGTTATGTTTGGTCTACAGGATGACAGCCAAGCGGAAGTGCAACACGTGTCCCCCCATTAATTAATCTGAGTGCATCCTAAAGTGCCAACCAGTGTTGTCCATGAAATTGCGAGTTGTCGCCACGAGGCGTATGCTCGTGTCATTTCCTCGAAGCTCCGTCATTCTCCCTCGAGGGTCTCTTCCACTCACCCACCCACGCAAGCCTGACCTCTACAAACCGGAAGTCATCCTGTAAGCGTTTTGTCATGACCGAGTCAATATTCGGTTGGACGCCGTTTCGAATCCCGCCAAGTCTCTTCACCCCACTGTGCATCGCCGCGATTTCAATTAATATTCATTGTCGTAGCCGGAAGCTGTTTATGAATGAGCGTGCACCGGCTGGCATTTGGTTAGCGTAATACTAAAAGCATTTCATTAGGTCACTAGGTGGCGCTCTAGTCAACACCTGTAGTGTAGAGCGAAAACGATTCCAGGCAATGTGTTACGATGGAAACATTTTAAATTCACCCTTAGCGAAAAACAAATTACACCTTATTTCAAGAGTAGGTATATTGACTTATAACGACCATTCATTAGTCGGAAATAAGGCAACAAATTCGAAATGGCTGTCGAAATTCTGGTCGGATGCTGGTAGATTGTGATTTGGTATCTTTTGACCATAATGGATTGGGAAACGGCAACTTCCTGATAATTGATGTTTATTGATCTAGGAATCCAGAGCTTAGGGGTGGATCCTGCAGCCTGGCTATTACAGCTGACATTCCCCTTCCCTTCCCTGTCCCTCGCACATATCCATAGAGACATGAGGGTGCAGTAATCCTGTAGTGCACTAGGCACTACGGTGATTTATATAAAAAAAATTATCAAAACAATTACTAGTCTCCTCTAGTGACGTATACAACAATGTACAATTCCAACAACGATTCCACGCAATTGTAGTAAAAGTTTCTTGATTATTAAACATCAAGTTTCAATAAGTTGCCGTTTCCCAATCCTTTTGGTCGAAGCATACCGCATCACTATGTACCAGAATAATTGTTTCATTAATTTGTAATTAAAAATGTGGTCTACATGCAATAGGACCGAACGTTTTTACTTGGTGGTGTCACAGTCGTGACAACTCATTTATTTTTCATGCAACAGGAATAGCGTTAGAGGACTTACTCGCACGACGTTGACGTCATGGTGGACGAGCGTCTCCGACCTTTGCCGACCGACTCCGAATCGGATCCGAACGGCGACGAACCCCTTTTCGGCGAACGACGAACGCTTCGTCGGCGTCCGCTCTCCTTACGGCCCCGGCACACCGCGTCCAGACTTTCGGACAGCTCGTCGTCGTCTTCATCGTCGCCTTAGAAAATAGCAATAAAGAAAACCAAATTGAAAATCGTCCAAATCGAACCTGAGGTAAGCGAAGAACATGGATAAGGATACATGCCACGATGGAATGTGCTGTTATAGTTTTTCTTTGCCCCTGTTTTGCCCCTGTTTGCCCCAGCAATTGAGCAAATGCCGTAAAAACCATTGTTAATATTTGAATTTGTTTGGTACAATCAATGAAGTACTGGAATACTAAGAATTGGTACGATCAATAAAGCTTTTCTTTGCTTAAAATTATTCGAATCTCACGATAAAGCGTGAGAAATATTGTGCACATTTTGAAAATATATTGTTTTCTCGACATTGTTTCTTCTTATACTTGTGCACAATAATTTTTTCACATAGTTAAGGAACGTTTCAACAATTTAGGCGGATGTCTCAGAAATATTTAGAAAGTTAAAGTCAATAAGCGAAAACTTGAGTAAAATCCATCTTGAGTTTAATCTGTTCACCTGAAATCAGATGAATCACCGGCGACACATTTAAATATATTTTGCATTTCTCTTTACTTTAACCAAAAAAAGGAATTTCATTTCTTTAAAAAATGTTATCTGATCCACTACTGACTATGCACATCGAAATGTCATTAAGCGATTACAATTACTTGTAATTTAACTGTAACAAAGTGTCATTGTCGTTAGTTGGTCTTTATACTCTGCGTACAGCATCACCATTTTCAATGTATTAGTATATCTTTCCTAGTCATGCTGTTATATTTTGTGTGCAGTGGAATTGCATAAGCCAATACGTGAGGTGTATATTCAGTACATGTCGACTATTGGGTCTTTGACAACTATGTTTGTTCTGTTTGATCCCAACACGGGGACGCGTATATATATAGGCAGGTAGAAACGCGGTGTCGCGACAGAGGAGGCCTCAGGAGATATGGCAAGCTGCCAAATTGAGCGAATAGCCCGGTTATTCCTCTTACGATGATGTGCGATGTGGTTGTGCGGGCAAGTGCATTGGCCACAAAGACTAGTGTGTTGTAGAAAACCTTGTGTTCCATGTGGTACTCGAGTTAGGCCTACGTGAGGGGTAATGTACTAGTGTGGTGAGAATTGGGAGAAATGTCTAAATAAAGCCTAACAATAAAAGCTTAGCAAGAGAACCACCAGTGGACATATAAGTGAATGAAGGCATTTATGTAGTCGAAAAGAATGAAAGTAAAATCAGATATTTCCAACTAATGTTATAAAGTTTTTTATCACAATTAGTTTAAATAACATCTGTTTTCGCGTGCCATCACTATAAAAATGTTTTAAAAAAATGTTTAAATCTCAATCTTAATCTTAATTTGGATTAAAATGATTTATTTGATTAAACTCGGATAGATAATTAGCATATAATTTTGCTTCTGTTTAAAAATTATCCAATCTAAATTTTATTTGTGAAGATATAAAATTACCTAGTAGAGTTACGTGCTGATCAATACCAGGGGCGGTCTCCTTACTAGAGGGCCCGGTTGGAAAATGATGCCAAAGGGCCCTTTTTGGGGGTCCACTCGGTTTTTGGGGGCCCACTTTTTTTTGGGGGGCCCTGTCGGGTATGTTTTTGGGGGGGCCCGGGGGGAAAATCTCCTCCCTTCCGCCATAGCCAGTCCGCCCCTGATCAAGACGGTACAAATATTCAGCATTAAACAAGGAAATAATCAAAAATCATTTTAATTATTGTATGCGAACCACTTAGAATGTTAGGCTCAGCAGTTATAAACATAAAAATAAAAGATCTGATGTGAATATGAATAACTGCTTAAAATTAACAACCTAAACACCAGGGATGTGACAACGAAAGTTATTTTTATGCAGTCATAATCCGAGAGAAATAACATTTTGAAGGCTTGACGAGGAGATACCACGAGGTCACTCGTACAAGCCCGTACACGAAAAGATAAAAAATGCACAGTTGGGGAACAACAACAAAAAAAAGAGTATAAAATGCGAGCGCAAATGTAGGCCAACGATGCAGGACGGGGCCACCACCCCCACCATCACCATGCTTCTTCTGTGAAACACACAACACATGCACGGCCATCATCCTGAATGCATTTAATGATGAGAAAGGGTGTGGTCCTCCGCACTCGGGGGCTCGATACCGCTCCAACACTGAGCACCACCGTTGCCCACCACCGACCCCTCTCTCCGCCTCCCGGCGTCCTTTGCACCAACGCCCTCACCGGGGAACGACTCACGTTAGCGGGGGAACTTGGAACGCGGGATCAGTCAGTGTGAAACACCGACCATTGAACAATGGCAGCGGGATGGACAAAGAGGTGATGTTTTGAAGATCTATTTTTCATTTGTGGATACTGTTTAATTCTCCATTGAAACTAAAGTGCAGGAGAACGCCTTGATGAATGTCGAATAAATAACAAATGATCTTTTATTTATTTTAATACCCGATAGAAAGACAATTACATATTCATCAGATACGTTATAAATACAACTACACATGTATAACTGTAAAAGGTTGAACTACACTTTACGCGAACATTTTCTCTGACGAGCGAGCAGAAAATACGGTCTACCGCTCCTCGCTACCTAGCGCCACAAGATGGGCGACAACAGGCGAGACTGATTTGCCTAAAAAAAAATAACATAAAGTGACAAATCACGTGAGACTGACAGCCGCAGTCACGTGATTTGTCACTTCATGCTATATAGCGAGGAGCGGTATGCCGTATTTTCTGCTCGCTCGTCAGAGAAAATGTTCGCGTAAAGTGTAGTTCAGCCCTGTAGGAGTATAAATGCAACTGAAAAATGATTAATAAAATTTCCTTTATATCGAGCATTATAATAAATGAAAGTTTATTTGTTATTTAACTTCAGAATAAGTAAAGAGTAAAAATTAAATATTGTAATTGTGTTAGATAACTATTACGGCATGAAATTGAAACATTATGGCATGAAATTGAATAGCAATTGAATTGTAAAAGTCAAGGCCAAGATAGGTTATGACGTTTTTGTCAAAATTAAATTAATTTTACCTAAGCGATTATTACTTTGAATGAAATTAATTGTCTAAAAGTACTCGTATACATGTATGTAACATGTGTACATGTACCTAGAACTTTATCATGAGTCATCTTCCATTGTATGACTACCTTTTCATTTTAGTCTTCAAAGAGCAAAGCTTAGCATTTTCTTTCAAGTATTTGCCGCAGTCATGACTCCACTTCGACCGTCGCTTCGCGCGTGTACGCTTTCTGCACAACGGCTATGTTAATTCGACTGACAGAATAACCTAATTTCCTAGTGTATGAGTGCGCCAATTGCTGCATCTCGAGCTTAGATAGGCGGCACTCGGATAGACGGCACCCGGGTTGGGTCACGTGCTGCCGCGATTGGCGCGAGCGTAGCTCACCTGACGAGAGATAGACGCACTACCGAGCAGATACAGTCGAGGTCAAACACATTAGCATACTCCGGGAAGAAAAATTAGGCAAATGAAAAATCTCA
This sequence comes from Melogona broelemanni, assembly GCA_033995665.1. Classification (NCBI taxonomy): domain Eukaryota; kingdom Metazoa; phylum Arthropoda; class Diplopoda; order Chordeumatida; family Chordeumatidae; genus Melogona; species Melogona broelemanni. The sequence continues at coordinate 19,207 of JAUJYS010000700.1, forward strand.
TTCGGATAGGGCCGCTGAGAAATCGAATCGACCGGGGCGGGACATTCCCCGAAGGCCAGTAGCAAATCTGGAATTAGGAATTTTGGGCCTGATTTGGCGTTCAAGATGGCCGACATGCTCTACTTAAATTTTGAATTAGCGTTCTCAGGCGGCAGGACTGTTACCAATCAGCAGGGTTATGTAGAAACAGAACGTAAAAGTTTCGTTCCTAGGAACTGGTTACTTTTTTGGGGAACTTGGGAACGCCTAGATTCCTATTGGAACTGGTAGGAACTGGAACGGGAACTGGTTCCTTACTTAGTTCGGCAATTTAAAATATTATCTGCGTGCTGTCTCATCATTTGTACATAAACAGCTATTGATCGATTGTAAATATTGTGAATTATGAATCGATTTTTACATTAGGTGACAATTGATAAGTATTTCTAAACGTAGCGAGATAACTAGGCCTTACATTGATGTTACCTCTTTGAACACAAAAGAGGGGGTGGGGTTGAATGGTGGGTGGGTGGGATGGGAATGCTATTCATACGTCATATGCTACAAAACAACGTGACCGATGGCAAATCCCTATAGGCCATCAAATCCCTAAACGCGCTGCTTTATGTCTGACAGGACAACAAAATGGTAGAACACTGTTATAAATCGTTGGGAGTTTCCACTCGCAATTTGTTGTGCACTAAACGACTAGAATGCTTGGGAACCAAAGAATCTAAATCACATTCTGCTAGCCGCATGCGAAACAAGATTATAATTTGGGACAAATTACATTTAATTTATACTTTTTCATTGGAACTGCAAATTTCAATTCATCACTAAACTGAAATAAATAAATAATAAATAAATAATAGAACGGGCTCATGTTTATTTGATTGTGGGATTAATTAAATCAACAATTTACTACAATTTAACCGAATTAACGATTAATTACAAATTAACTGAACATACAATTACCTATAAATAAACTGAATCAACAAAAGCACATAGTAAGTGAATCAACAAAACCACATAGAAAGTGAATGAACAAAAATAATACATAATAACTGAATCAACCTTTGTTGATTCAGTTAAAAATTCATCAAAACAATTAAAAATTAACTGAATCAACAAAGTATATAGTAGCTTAATCAACAAAAATCGAAATTAACTGAATCACCAATTAATTGCAAGGAAATGAAATTGTATAAAATTAATTATTGGATGGTGAGCGAAAATTATGAGAAAACAAAAACAAAATTAAAAACTAATCACAATTTAAACGTATTTTAATTTGTTCTCGTGTATATTTCAATGTACCAATCTGAAATTGTGGTGGTGGTGGGCATTTTTAAAGGTATCAAGAGTGCATATGGCTATGTCAGTTTTCCTAAATGTAGAGTGCATTTGTAATGGGGCTGGGGAATGCGATCGAAACTCACTCCAGATTTTGAGTAACTGCAGGGCGTGTTTCTCTACGGTCGCTCACATGAAGCACCCAGCAGCCGTAAAGCTTTGTAGCAAAGACAACCCCTGTCAGCTTGCTCGGATAAGAACGCAGAAACATGGGCCAAACGTGCATGAAAAATAACACACTGTTCGGATTCAAGAAACTCACTATACCCATCATATTTCGGGAGTGGTGGAAACTAACTACAGAAGAAGGTTTCACCTCTGTGGTCACCTCTGACACCCAAAAATTTGAAAGTGCATGCTACAGTGATAAATATATATATATATATTTTTTTTTTTTTTTTTTTTTAAATCACCGTAGCGCCTAGTGCACTACAGGATTACTGCACCCTCGAATCTCTATA
>JAUJYS010000701.1:0-20995 GCA_033995665.1 Melogona broelemanni
TCTCACCTGATTAGTCACTTTATGTTATGTTTTTGGTTAGGCAAGTCAAATTCCCTACGCACCCCACTACATATCGTATTTTCTGGTCGCTCATTCCGCGAACGTGTAGTTTAACCGAATCATCAATTTAAAAAATAATGTTTCATCGATAACGTGTTCAAATTAAACATAGCCTGTTGGCAATATAAAAAAAAGGAATAGGTTTTTAACAAAAACATTATCAGATGCAGATGCAGATCCGTGTCTGACCCAGTCGGTATTGCGATCGACTGCGGTGCGGGCGGACCCGGGTTCGATTCCCGGCGCATGTTTTCGTTTATTTGATTCTGGGGTAATGTAGTGCTGTTCACTTCAGTGAGCAGAGCAGGGATAATAAAAAATACACAATAGTAATCAGTAATGTAAAAATAGCTATCAACTTGAAGAATACAATATAATGTTTTTTATTTATTTGATAGGTGTAAATATAAATTTAATATAAAAAACGATGTTGTAATTTAAAGTAAATTAAAAATATGTAAATAAAGAATATGATCATTTTTTAAGTAAATTATTTCATTTGTTATTCTTATTAATACAGGACATTATAAAATACGATGTTGTAATTTAAAGTAAATTAAAAATATGTAAATAAAGAATATGATCATTTTTTATGAAAATTATTTCATTTGTTATTCTTATTAATCACAAAATATTATAATGACATTCAGCAACGATAAGTTCTTCGACATTTTTTGTCACATCAAGATTAAATTTTCTTAAAAACTATCACTATCAAAAACTAAAATACTATTCTCATCATCATCGGAACCACAAAGTTTACTGCGTATTCAGAATAGCACACCAAGATCCCTACCCAAAGACCAAGAGAAACCGGGCGCGTTCCTCCACCAGTCGCCACCGAGAGAAATAATTAAAACACAAACATGAGACAAACATTAATAAAAATGGGCATGGGGAGAAAACAGCATCGAAAAATTAAAAGTGCAGATATGGATTCGAAATGGCGGCAATTACACAAAACTGTATACGCGCATGCGCAGTCGGAAAAACACGAATGTGAAGAGAGATTGAATCAGGATCCGTTCCTAAATACTGTCGCACCGCGATGTCATTTTTAAGAAATATTATTCAGTTGCCATATACCAAAGGAGAAAAAAACTTTGAGGCGGGTTTTTTTTCTTGGTATCACAAAGTCAATGACAATTGGAACCCTTATATTTGAAGTTTACACAAAAATTAATTATATTTTATTTGTAAGAAAAGGATACTCAAATATTAATAAACGGAAACTTTCCATAAAGCAAAGAAAAAAATTTTAAATATCCAAAAAATAGTTTTGATAACCAACATGGTAAAGGTATGAAATCCATGCCATGCACTTTGTGGTGCATACCATCATGTTTTAACAAATTCTGAAATTCATCATACAAATTTCAATTACAATATGTACAACATTTACAATTTACTAGTAAATGTCAAGTGTATCCGTATATGGCCGAGAGTTAGCGTAATCGCTCGCTAAACAGCGGATCTGGGTTCGATTCCCAGTGCAGCCGATCGTTGGATTGGTTCGTAGTACTGCGCGGGGGAAGGCAATGGCAAACCACCTCTGTATTCTGCCAAGGAAAACATAGGTGTCGGGGATCGAGGGTCGGGGTCCAGAGACGACACGCTGCTGTAAAAAACCAGTCCCAGGACTGACTAACCAACAGGAGATACGTTTCGCAAAGCTCACCTGCCAAATGTACAGCTTCTCTCCGATGGCACCGACGCAGAATACGCCGTCCGCCGACACGGTCAGGGCGGTCACCCGGCCTGGACAAACTATCGTCATCTGTTGCTGGTTCTATATTAATTAACCGGAAACTGATCAGAATCACATTGTCACATTGAACAGAATCTACTGAAATTTTAAAATATATTTCTTCCAGTTTCTACTAAATTTATTTAGGACATTAATTATTTTACATAGAAATATATTTCTAATCTTAAATCTGTCTCCGAGTGTTTAACAAACCTTCATCTTGAAATATTTATTGAATGTTTCCACTAACCCTCATCTTAAAACATTTCTTTGAATAATTCCACAAACCTTCATCTTCATTTTTGTTTATAGAAAGCGAAAGTACGTACGAAATTATGAAGGAGCATTGATTATAACGTACGAATCCCAAGATCAAAACTGAATGAAATTTTAAAAAAATTGAAAAAGAATCCGCAAGCTTGTATGCTGTTTGTTCATTAATCATCTTACAAGCACCAGTTTGGTCAAGCGTAAGTATTTACAATATTTTCAATTAGTTGACTTTTAATTAATTCTGACCTTGCTATTGAGCGACCAACAGGTCAGAACTGGTCGAACATTATCGGCGCTGATGACTCGATCTGTGCCGATAAGCGCCAGAGTTTTTTTTCCTGAAATTCCTCCCTTCAGCAATCGCAGATTGGTTCCTGTAGTGTGGTCCCAGATGCAGCCATTAAATAATTGACCGCTTAAGTCGGTGGTCAGCAGAACTTCGTTCAAAACACTCATGGTTGCTTGTGTGAGGCTTTTCGAAAATACATGAGAAAATTCATACATTTTAGACATTTTAGTCCATTAGTACAAGAACATGTTTTTTATACAGGTGTAGCGAATGGGTTTTTAACTATATAGAAAACAGGCTACTGAATAAATATTCAGACATTTACAGTTTCAAATAAGCCTAGAAGGTAATGAGAATTTTTTTATATCGTAAAATGGTGTATGGATTGTTTTCTTTTGCTTTAGATGTCAAAACAACTTTACACGTTAATTTTTCTAGGCCAAGCAACAGTTATTTAAGCCAACGGTAGGCAAAGTCAAATAAAAAATTGGAGCAAGAGTAAATGTGGGATAATACTAGCCCACCCAGGGAAAAACTAATTGACATTTAGAAGTCAACGTCTATCTGCGGGTAGTCACACGAAACTAGTGCAAACTTTTGGTAACAATTTTTAAACAGCTCGCTATTTCCCACTTGGGATACTGACGATGCAACAGGCATCGTGATCAACAGGCAAAATATTTGCATAAATATTTTAAAACAATTTAAACTTACAGAGGACGAAAACAAAACAAACGCTCCTCTTTCTATACAGGCAGTCAGGTACACGGCGACAAGCACACAGCCACACACGTGCTTTTGCTTCGGCTTTTTCTTCGTTTAAAAACCCGCCAATAGATGGCAGCAGTCTTCAGGCACTCATATGGTGTTTCTACCTGGATTACAAAATGTACATCCTCGTATTGAGCGCGTTAAACATCTGCGGTTCCTTCTCTACTTGGTGGTGATTCACCTGTTGAAATTCAGAACGCGCTCGTAGGGTGAAACACTCGTAGTGGGATAAAAAGAATAGTTAAATGGACACAACTGAAAAGGGCGTGGGCTCTTCGGTCCTAGGTACAACAGGGCTAGTCTAAGGGCGTTTTACAGTTATTGAGAAAAGCTGCAGAACTTTGAAAAAATGCCCAGGAAAAAATGTTGAAAAATTATGAGCGTTCGCTTATAGGTGGGATAGCTAGGGGCTGTAGTTTTAAACAATCAGCCGGTAGACGATGCCTAGGCCTACCAGCCGGTGCATAGCACCGTACTATGGTGCATAGGGACCTTTAGGTCCTATGCCTTAGGCAGTTAATCGCAGACGGTGTGAGGTCATCCGGGTTTGCACCGAGCTGAGACTACTTCATGCAAAAGATGAGAAGTGAATGACAAACAATTTATTGAAACTGAATGGGCGGAACAGATGAGATGATACCAAAGGGCGTCACGATGTTGATTTTCGAACAAAAACTATCCGTAAGAGCCCATTCATGAAAATGGAACAGTGGCAAGTATATTTATTCGCCATTTCTTTGCATGCGCATTTAATAAATTACCGCAACTTGAAAAAGGAAAGCGATTTCATTTGTTTCCGGTGCTGCAGCACTCGGGTGACCGGGAACACCGGTCGTCCATTCACATACGTCACGGAATTCCAATTTTCCGAACGCATTTTTACTTATTTCTTTAATTTCACGTGACCGAATTCCGCGACAATCGTGTATGCCCTTAGCCGTTGACATCACTGGTGAGGCACCCGTGCAGCGCGACAGTAGTTGCCGACGGTAGGGAAATTCCTCGCTTGACCAAGGACGACGTGGAGTCATTCGAGACGACACACGAAAAATCGATCCCACAATCCTCTCTGATCTTGTCTCCTTTTTTTGGGCACACACGATGACGCCAAGTTCTCAGTCGTTCTTTTGCGTTTATGGCGATCAATTTTCTGTGATTTTTTAATGTTGGAGCTGCAAATGGCGCGAGGAACAGGTATAATGACGGTTTGCTTAAAAAATGTATAAATGTTGGTTGAAGTTGCTGAACCAGGCAATAATTGTGGGGGTGAACCTGGTAACGCCTTTTGGCAACGAGCAGGGCAAATTTGGCTCAAGTGGCACGTGTTCATAGTAGTCATTGGAGATTAAGCCAATTCCAATTTATATCAACAGTTAAGTATATATGAACTGGATTCGATTCCCATAAGGCAGTTCGAATATTATTCTTATGGTTGAAACAAAATCTCAAAAATGATAAACTGCTGTGTCTGATAGCCTGAGGGTGCCATCTATCGGATTGGTTGGTTCTTGGACGGTTTACTCTAATGACACTCTTACTTCCTGATTCCAAATCCACAAGTACACGGCGGGCTGCATAAGAATTGGCTAGAATATGGGCTTCATAGATGCTCTAAATTATTATTTTTTTCTACATTATTGGCTTCTCTTTGATAAAACAACAAACTGTGGAGCGAAATAGGACACTGCAACTTAAAATTGACCCCAATGATCAAGCTAGATAAATTAATAATGAAGATTCACATTAGTTTTTAAATGCTGCGTTCCATTTGCATTCAGGGGGAGCCGAAGGAGAAAAATAATCTTCAGGTATCTCGGGCGGATTGCATGACCTTTTTACGTTTCATATTGAGCCACACACGATATAAAAAATCTATGACGTCAACGAAAATGATATAATCCAGACTGATGCAGAATTACTTTCATTACTATAGTACGCTCGTATTTTCGCTCATTAAAAAAAAATGAATAGTGTAGCAATTTTTAAAGTGTTTGTTGAATCGATCGAATGTTGAATCGAGAATCGAAGTGTGTTTCGTAAGAAGCTTGGTCGGCCGTTTACGTATCATCGATTTTCCCCAGCGTTTATTCCGCAAATTCGTCATTTATTTTTCCATAGAATTTTGCCTTTGTTGGGTCCTATCCAAATGAATTAATTATGCGTGACCTTGTGCATGGTGGCTCAATCTAAATGCGAATAGTCGATCCTTGATAGTACGACGTTGACAATGATATGATTGAAAGGTTCTAGTGCTGTGATGTCGGTGAAATTGGTAAACAATTTTCATTAAGTATAATAAAGCACAATATTGTATTTAGTTCTGCTTGTTTCAGACTAGTTGATCCCTCCCATTCCTTGAACTTTGATCCCCGGCTTCCGCTGTACCTTACGGCTGTCTACGAAATATTACATGTACCCCGCAAATTTTTCGTTTAGGCTGCGTTCCAGAAAATGCCATCTGAAAATTCGGCCATGGACGACATTACCGAAGTCGACGAAACCAATGGCTTTCACGCGGCCGGGCATAATATAGGTTGGTGTATTTTCTTTTTTGTTATTTTTCTATTGCTTGAGATCATTTCGATACCTCGGGCGGTTTGCCGTTATCCACTTGGTGGTAGTTAGTTCGATTTTTTTTATTTTTGAATTAATAAATTATCATAGCTCCTGACCTCGACTGTTGGTTAGGTGTTCAAATATTCCCCGAACTGTCTTTTTGTTTCTTTCGGCGTCCACGATTCGCCGTTTGCTAACCAAATTTGGGACATAAAATTAGTCGTTCACCTTGAGTTTTGGAATATTAATAGCGTTTTCGTATCAAGATCCAAATTAAAGTAGTACTGATTGCTAGCTCGGCTATTGATTTGCCTTGAGCGTCAAGTAGGCTTACGCAAGCGCTATTGAGTTATTCACTACAGTGCACATTTAAAACAATAAAGACTTATTACATTTCTCGGTACCCTCAATAGGCTCGATCTATAGAATGAAACAAGGGGCCGTTCCGAACGGCGAGTGCGTTGACTCTGCGTCCTCTGGCGGCTCAAGCATGACCAGCATCCTCAAGAAGAAGACAAAACGGAAGGAAGGTGAAAATTTCTTCGAATTACTCGAGGAAAAAATTGGATTGAGTAGATAAATAAATTGTAAATTTCAACAGAGTAGCGATTACATACCTCGTCCTGTCTATCGACAATCAACTGATTTAATCGGTATCCGTGAACCCAATGAATTCCCTAAAAATCATAAGTAGAAGGTAAGCTTGAACACGTGACGAATTAGTTACGTTACGAAAACGGCAACAGCTAAATTAGACGACAAATTATAATTTTACATTAGAACAGTAGCGTCGGGTTACATAACACCATTGAGCTACACGTCAAACCCAGTCTGAACATTATTTCTGCATATCTTCAAACGTACGAAATTAATAAGATTGGCTAACTGTACTACATTCTATAATTAATTATAATTTTACGAAAACATGAATTTTTTTTACAATATGTGTAATTCATCTACAATCGAACAGAAGACAAAATAGTTTTCGGCACGGTATTTATTGGTGACGTGCCCACGTTTCTAGACATTTTTCAAGTTTATGAAACAACGGCTCCCACACGTTTCTCATTTCCAAATTTATCCCTATCCCAGGTAACAAGCGAAGCCCCGAAGTCGCCGTCGAGACGTTCCAACGGCGTCTGGTCAGACTCGCTCCCAAGGCGCCGACCAACGACACCCCTGCTCTCAGCTACACCCTGACCGACCCGCGAGGCACCTACGTCTCCCCGATGTCCCCGCCAGCCGTTGCCGCCACTCCCTCCACCTCCATGGCCGGACCATCCGGGAATTTCGGACTGACAGCACCATTGATCACAACTACCCTGCCATCGACCGTGACCTTATCCACCAGCCGCTGCTCGCCGGCCGAAGCGACCACCACCAACGTCTCTGAAGTGCCTCGGGTTTGTCCACCAGTACCGACCGCCGAGCCGCTTCGGACTGGCGAAGGCAGCGGCGTGATCACCATTCCCCGGCTGGTCTCACCGCTCCTCCCCGGTCGTCCCTGCGAACCACCCGCCGACGTAGTGGCCCGCCAGCTCACCAGCCACGTCCTACCGCCCTTCGCTCCTACCAACCTCCCACCGGCCCGCTTCGCCCTTCGCCTCCCACCCGACGGACACCAGTGCCGCGATTGCCACGACCGCTTCCTGCTGCCCGACAGTCTTGACCAGCACTACCGGCGTCGCAGCGTCTTTATTAGTTTTGATTGCGGGCACTGTCCTGCCCTGCTCCATTTCTACAACCGCTGCGCGCTGCTGGCCCACGTGCGGGATCACCACGAGCGTGGCCAGACCTTGGCCGATGTACGTCATGCTACCCTCACCCCGCTGCCGCACGAGCTGGTGCCGGCTGTGCAGGACAGCTCGGCGCACATTTGGGAGCGGGCGGTGATGGGATTCCTGGGCGGCGGTCTTGGCGGCGCATGCGCCAGAGTCAACGTTAGCGTACCTAACGTCAGCGCAGCAAACGTCAATGTACCTAACGTCAGCGCAGCTAACGTTAGCAAGACTCGGGCAGCCGATGACCATGCCGGCACCGTCAGGCCCAACGGTACCAAGACTGTGATTGCTCCCGTCGTTCGTATCGCGCCGGTTAGTCCGATCATGGCGGCCCCGGTGGTATCCACGGTGTCGACGAGCGTCATGGCGAATGCCAGCACCTCCGAGCCGAGGTCGGTCGAAGTGCGGTACCGCTGCTCCGAATGCCAGCAAACGTTCACCAAGGAGAACCAGTTTCGCCGGCACTTTAACGGCGATCAGCCCGACGGCTCGTCGCCCACTATCGACTCCAACCTGCAGTGTCAGGCTTGCAGCATGATGTGCACCACCCGCTGCAGCCTCTCTGCGCATCGTCGCTCCCATGTCCAACGCCGGCCGTTCGTGTGTCCCGAGTGCGGGCAGCATATCGGCAACACCTGGGCGGCCTTTCAGCGCCACGTTACTCTCGTTTGTTTCCATCCGTCGCGGACGGTGGGTTTCGAGTGTCCGCAGTGCGCCTCCCTGTCGGCCACGCCCGACCGTCTGCGGCGCCACTTGGAGACCAAACACGAGGTGACCTCGTTCGTCAAGTGCATGGCCTGTCCGATGGCGTTCAAGAATCGCGAGGCGTTTCGGCTGCACCGGCAGGAGGCGCACGATGAGGACGAGAGCGTGCGCTGCGGTGTGATCTTCAAGTGCCCGCTGTGCGAGGTGGTGTTTCAGAAGGAGGGCGGGTTGCGCGACCATCTGAAAGGTCACTTCAATAAGCTGGGATTGCCGCTCAAGATGGCCAAGTATCTGTTCAGGTTCGTTGAGTTACTCGACTGTTCAGTTATTTTTTTAGCGACGTATTCGTTTTAATATCTCCAAGTAGGTGACCTGGTAATTTTGTCTAGCCGAGGTTTCAGACATAGGTAGGAATCTCGAACGTTTAACAGACACGGATCTCACAGGTTTACTTCCATTCCGTGGGAATGCGCACATTGGAATTTCTCGCTCGAAAATTTCCAGAGGTTTCGGTTGGGAATTGACCCCGCCATCACTTGAATTGCTATTATTAAACTTGAATTACTGTACTGTTATTCAATATCTATTATAATAATAGTAATTACCAAATCTTGAATTACTATTATAATAATAGCAATTACCAAATCTTGAATTACTATTATAATAATATTAATTACAAAATCTTGAATTACTATTATAATGATAGTAATTATTAATTCTTGAATTACTATTATTAAAAAAATGACTAACATTTTACGTCTAAGATCAACACACGACAGAAAACTCGTTTATGATCTCATCTGTCTCCATTAAATGGTTATTAAATGTGTCATTGTCGTCTTGATTAATGTCTTAAAACTATTGAGTCATTTTCATCAAATAAATTCATTGCGATCGATTACTCCTTCCAGGTGTCCCGAATGCAACGAGCTGTTTCTGAGTAAAACGCTGGTTGCCCGGCACGTCAATGACACGCACCCGCACCTCATCGCTCCCGGCACCAAGGCCAAAAAGTCCGTGACCGCATCTCCGAGCACCAAGGTGGCGCAAATTCCGGATGGTGGCGACGACACCGTCACGAAGGCTGCTGGTCGACGCCGGGGCCCCAAGGGCGCCGCGCCGAAGGCCAACGCCGTCGCCCCCGCTCGTCGGGGTCGGAAGAGGTTGTCGGCTGACGACCACGAGCCGATGGACCTGGAGAACGGAGAGCGGAGCGTCAACAACGACGAGGAAGGCGAGGATGAGGACGGTGGTACACTGGACGCTAATCAAGGTTAGTGGCAGATGATAGGTTTTGCATGGCATTCAAATATATTGTAGTGTCAATTTTATTTTATTTTTGAATAAATAATTACGCGATCTAGCTTTTTAAAAGCATAATCGTATAATGTTATATATATTTTTTTATTTTTTCGGATCAATGTCAAAAAACCCGACTGCAGAAAGTAATATAAATTGGATCTATGACTTAAAAAATCGAGTCAATGAAAATTATTTCGAAATCTTCCCTATGCCAGTTGTATTTTGTTAATTTACATAAAAATATGACAAAAAATTAAATGTGATAAAAAAACGTATAAAAATATGATTTGCTTGAACAATTGAAAATTACGTTATGCTTTATCATACCTTTATTCCAATAGCATAGAAATAAGATATTGTAATTATTAGTAGTAAAATTGTCACCAAAATAAATGATGAAACAATTGAGCAACGCAAAAAATCTAATTAATTTCTACAACTGCTTGCTCCATTAGGAGACACCAATAGAAATTAATAATTGTCGAAAATAAAGTTTCACAAAAATGTCAAATTTCTAGAGTTTACCTGGATCGTGCTCCATTCCATTTCGCTACAGACTCACCATCCCATTTCATCGACACATTAACACACGTTTATCCGATAATCATTCCACCACATCCAATTTATTTTTCCCCCCCAGAACTGAATGGTCCGGCAGGCGGTGGCGACGGTCGACCCAAGCCTAGTAGCATCAAGAAGTTCCAGTGCGACAAATGCGGTTGTTCGTTCCGCACCAAGCACTGGTCTCGCGTGCACGCGGTCCGCTGCAAGGGAGTGGAGGGACCGCGGCAGTTGTGGTGCGCCGTCTGCGAGGAGGAGATGGCGGACGACGACGGCTACGAGATGGCCGAGCACGGTCAGTCGCATCTGGCCGAGGGCACGCTCGTCTGCACGCTCTGCCACAACCTCCCGTTCACCTCCAAGGTTTCGCTCGCCAGGCACATCGAGAATCACGCGCTGCGCTACGACTATCCCTACACCTGCGTCTTCTGTCAGGAGGAGTTGCCAGATATCGGGTGAGTTGGAAATACGAACATATTTCTGTGACGTTCGCCGGTCCTTTTTTTTTACAAGTTAAACCCGCAACTCCTTCGGCCATTGGCTGATTGAAAGTTTATTTTAGTTTAATGAGAGTGGACGATCTTAAGAAATGAAAAACCTTTTCAATTTAATAGAAGAAAAATAATTTTTTGATGTTTCTAATCAACATCAAAAAATTATTTTTTTATATTATATTGAATAGATTTTTCATTTCAAAATAATTTTTGATGTTGTTAATCAACAAAATAAATTAAAAAGATGCGGTCGGTCCCGGGTTCGATTCCCTGCACAGGCTCTCGTTTATTCGATCCTGGGACACTGGTAAAAATATGTCCATCACATATTGCCATAGCAACACGAGAGGTACAGATGAGTGATATTCACTGAAGTGATCAGGAATAATAATAAAAAATTATCTACGATCAATGAAAATAACCCTCGAAATTTCACGTCTCCCATTTCTCTATTTCTTCCCTCATCATCACCACCACGATCACAGAAAGGCCAACCTTCACTGGCGCGGCGAGCACGGCCTGCAGACCTTCGTGTGCCCCATGTGCGACGTCCACTACCTGAGCACCAAGAGCCTCGGCCGCCACGTCCGCGACGTCCACGGCGACGACAGCCGTTCCACCCTCCACTTCTCCTGCGCCTTCTGCCTGATGGAATTCCCCACCGTGGCGGAGGCCAACGACCACGTGGAGCACCTCCACGAGATCACCGCCGACCGCGTCAACTCGCACATGGTCAAGCGGATATTCCGCAACCCGCTCCCCGTTCGCAAGAAGAAGATCGCCGAGGAGGACGACGAGGAAGCGCCGCCGCTCTCGCCTCACGACGCAGCCGACGATTCGCCCAACTCCACGCCGGCCCGCTCACCGCCGACCAAACGTTCCCGACCGCCGCACCGACCACCTCCACCCTCCCTTCCGCCGATTCCCAAACTGACCATCAAGATCGAGCCGCCCGATGGCGACGAGACTCCCGGCTCGGACGTCCGGACCGGCGGTTCGCCCAAACCCAAGCGACCACGGCTCACCATCGTCACCAAACCTCGACCGGAGAAAAAACAAGAGGAGTACCGTTGCGCCAAGTGCGATCACGTGGACACCGATCGCGCTCGTTTCGTCGACCATCTTCGGACCGCGCACCGAACGTCGGACGCGGAGGATGACGAGGACGATGCCGGCATTCAGTGTCTGGAATGCGGCATCTCCTTCGCGGTGGCCGCCTCCCTACGCCGTCATCTCATTTTTAGTCACCGCGTGCGGGATGTGGACAAATTCTTGCGGGACAAGGGCTACGAGCAGCCAGCCGAGATCGAGGCGATCGAAACTGTTCCTGAAGTTGGTGATTCCGCTGCTCCGGAGGTCGCCAGTCCGTCGAAAGTGGTCGAAGGTGGCGAGGCTAGCGGGAACGGCGCGGCGGCCGTCCGGGAACCGAACCCGCTCGAGTGTCAGGTGTGCGGCGTGTGCTTCGACAATGAGATGGCGCTCAAGGTGCACGGGCGGACGCACGGGATGGCGTTTATTCGTTCAAAGTTCACGAACGTAACGAGGGGCGGGGCAGCCGCCACCTCCACCGTTGCAACCACAAACTCCAACGCCCCCGAACTTGTCTCGCCGGCCAAGTCGAGCGAATCGAGTTAGTTCTCTCCTCAAGGCCCGTTGAAGCAATTCCGTCGCCTTGATTTTTTTTTTTTTTTTTGGTTACACAAGGTAGGATTGTAGACTGCGTCTCTTGTCTCGAGTTCAGGTGGCCGACTGCAATTTTTATTCTGGTTTTTCTGCTTTCTTTCCTTTTTCGTTTGCCGATTGTTGAGCATGAGGTGATTACGGAACATTGGTTACGATGATGTTGTTTTTGATGTTTGTGAGAGTGATATTTATGTCCAGCTTGGCCTGGGCATTTTCTTCGATTTTAGTTGACGCCTGGAAAGCGACCAACTATAAATGCAACGAATCTGACCAAACGGTGCTTTGATTTTACCTTACGAAAACGTTGTTGTAAAGTTACTGCGCTCTGTTCACATTCGACTATATGACTCAAATTGACGAAATCAGAATCTGGACTATTTTGATGATGTGAAAGGACTTTACATGGTATTTGGCAGTTGCTTGCATTTGGCATTTGCTTTGCGTGCAGTAGCACGCAAATCAAATGCCAAATGCCAAATCAGTATACTTACTGAAACGAGATGTGAGAAGCTTAGAAAGCTCTTGACACCCGACCGCCTGTTTAATCCGTTAAATAACGCTGGGAAAAAAAGCATTCGCACTTGTTTTATCGGTGCCATTTTACGTAGAGTACAGCGCTATCTACAGGTCGTCTGAGCGTTGAAAAAAGTATATTGGTACTTTTAGCTCTCTCCTTGCGAAATGTAGTAGCATCACTGTCAACATGGCAAGTGAACGAGCGAATCACGTTATTTTCTTAATTTTATGCGATGCTTAAGGGGTTGAACGTCTTCGTGCATCTCGTCTCTATATTTTGTACAGTAGCTTGTGATTGTATTTATTTTTACTTAGAAAAATTCATATTCATTTTAAACACCAGGGTCTGTATATGCTTTGTTATGATTTGAGATTTTTTAAAAAATAAATACAATGTTTCAGAAACATTATTGCACGTTAGCAATTTATATTGCATATACTCTATATTTTGGAGGGGAAAATGCCTTTATTGGATTTTATGCAGGTGGTTTGCGTGAGCAAAAAGTAAATTGTTTTATTTTTATTTGGTTAAAAGGTCACGTGAAAGCTAACCTTTCGCGAATGTTGCAACAACTAAACTAGTCTCTATTTATTCGAACATATTCCTCAAAGTTTTATTGTTGTTCTGGTGACACTGCCAAATGCTTAAGTTGCAAATTACTTCATCCTGTTTCGCAAATTGTCGCTATCAAAAACTCAAAATATCCTTACGAATATTTTCATTACGGTTACTTATTTTAAGCAAATTCAGTACTTGTTCTTTTGCATAGTTTCTGATTTAGATATTACAGTTAAAGTTTATTTATTATTGTTGGTCTTTAAGTTTACAGTTAAATATTTCTCGTGTTATCAGCAATATCCTCGGGTACATGTAATTCAGCTTGTGGTCTTTTTACGAGGTCGAACGACGTTCCTCACAACACAATCATCCACGCATCATTATATGTTGTGTTGTGAGGCAGGATTTAAATCTGGTGCCTGGTTAATTTAATCTAAGGGCACACTCCCCGATTAGATACTCAATTGCCACCACAAAAGATTCAGGGTCAATGGGATTGATTTGGAAAGGAATAGGGACAAATCACATCAGGTTGAAATTGAAATTTACAACTGAAAATTATTTAACAAATGGGCTCTGCTCGATTTGATTTGATGGTTTTGCAATAAACTCTCTCTTGAATGCAATTCAAATAATAATTGGAAAGTTCAAAATGTTCAGGTGACTGACTTACAGGATTTGATTCTCTTGCTAACAACAACCAAGGGTATTCAAATGTATCTCTCTTGTGCAATGTCTCAAAAAGTAGTCTAGTACCAAAATTTGTAGGTGTGCACACACTTCTCGGCAGAAAAAACTTTCACACAAATGTTACCAAGGGGCTACAGGGTGATCACCCTCTGCAGCAGGCATAGACGTATTCCAAGCGTCGGTGGGCGTCCTTGTTGTCATCTAGTCATCCTCTCCCAGTCGTCACTAGTTAGGTTATCTGAGGGGGTGTGGATCCTGCATGGCCATGACAGGATTCGGCGGCGGTACGGCGGCGCTCCAGCACGGCGAGAATGGCGAACGGCGTCGTTGCTGGCCTGGAGGAGCTCCAGGAAACTGTTGCAGCAGCAACAGGTGGTGCCGCGAAAAGTTAACAATGCCCAACTTGGCTCGCGTAAAAACAAATCACAAAATGGCGGCGACAAAAGAGCGCAGTAGTGAGAGACACACGCGAGACTAAATTGTTGTTAAATTTGGCCGACAAAAATCGGCAAAAGCCGAGAGAACTGTCCCAGACGGGTTCGTGGGCGAGAGTGGCTTGATTCTATTTTGCGAAACTATTGAGCCAAGATGAACGCTCTCGGCCTGGTTGCCTAGCAACCGGTCTGTAGCGCCCTCTGTTGCTGTGTGCGGGAGACGGGAGTGGAAAATAATGGAAATGAGCGCATGCGCGGGAAAGGTAATACAGTTGCGGCGGCAAATTCGAATGCCACATTACAGTTGCACACATTACATTAGAAATAATAATGTAATAAATCGTTTTAAAACGAAATATAATATTAGCAAAAACGAAACAAAGCCGTTCCACAAATATTTATTTAACAAGTCACAAAACAATTAAGATATGACAAGTCGTATAAAAGAAAATATACCACTATTTACATCTTGAATGATAACTCAAGTGGCAATACGCGTTTCTAAAAAAAATACATTTTGAGTTTATTGTCATATCAATATCAAAATTTATATACAACTTCAAACCTACTTACATTTGTATACATGTACACGTTGCGACTCATACAGCATATATATATTTCTTTAGCATAAAAGGTCTACACGGATTCATAAGAGACAGCTGATAATTTATAAAACTATAACTTTTTTGACAATATACACCGATTGTCAGCTTGGCTAATGTACACGTATGTAATCACTAGATTTAATTGCGAGTATTGCAGCCAATGGTAAAACGTCGGTCGATGTCAAGTTGTGCGAGTCACGAACACCGATTTGATCCAAGTCATGACGTCATTGTTCCGTGAAACACCCGTTGCCAACCCGTATATATTTTTGATTTATGTACAGTACAGTATGAATTATTCTGTTTTAAGCAGCGACTTGTCATAGTTCGGTGCTCATTTCGTGATTGTTCTCACGAGGAGCATTTCCGCCGTTTGTCGGTAATCTTTCGTTTTCTGCTCCCTGGTTCGTCGATGAAGTTGTCACGTCCTTCGTGGGTTCCGATTGGTCTTGCGACCAATTATAAGTTGGGGTGTACACCTGCAAAAAAAATAAAGATCGTATCATTAGTTGTGGGCTTGTGGCAAAAAGATTACATGGAAATGTATGTGACGGTAATTCCAGGAGCTGGTCCAAACTAGGCGTTTTAAACGCTGTTAATTATAAATCGAAGAACATGCTACCGTTGTTCGAATGATGAATGAACGAATGAACGATTCGAATGAACCCGTTGTTCGAATCGGGGCCACTACCGAACTATTTTTTCATAAATTTTGTTTCTTGTTATTAGATTTTTTGTCCAATGCTGTCCTAAAACTATTACCGCATAGGCTGACGTACTTTACGAATAACCCACATTTAGAATAAAAGAAACAATGACTTAATTATCTATATTAAATTTGCATAAATTTAATAATGTTTAAAATCTTGTATAGTTGGGGATTAAGTCATCGACTCAATATTCCTTCTAATCTCAATAAAAAATCATGAAAACCAACGATAAAATAAATTCTCAGCAACGAAAGTTTTAAGAACCGTACAAGGAATGGGGCTACTTGCGTGAAGAGGACGTCTCTTAAGATAGACCAAACAATTTTTTTAACTATTTTTTTCCTCTCGAAGCACCATGACCCATTCTTGGTACAAGCCCCCAGAAAAATAGTAAATCAACCCACATGTGACCGAGAGCTCGCAAAAGATCCTCAAAGCGGGGGAAAGCACCGGGGAAAACCACCGCAGGCGGAAGAAGCACGCACAGCCACATTTGCTATTTTCTCTCACGCTCCGCTCCACACACACATATCCGCCACCACCATTAAGCCTTCTATAGACATGGTATATTTATACAACACACGCCCCAGATTGATAATATCACTGTCACAATTTTGCATCCACCTCTAGGACGGCATTCTACATACATTGGCGTGATAGGCCGACATGTGCGACGGCGTGGTGCTCATCAACGACGACTGGGGATATTGGTGATTAAAACTAGGATGAGAACCAGCGGTCGATGTGGGCAATCCGATACCGCTACCACCACTACTGGACATCATGGACAGTCCGTTGACCTTGCCAATAGACGAGTGCGGCGATTGGGCAGTGGACTTGACGATGTCTTGACGGTGGAGGGGTAAGGCGTGACGGTTGATGCCGCTCAGCGCTGGGGAACGCGAGGCCATTGTTCGGAGGTCATTAGCCGAGGACGACTGGAGCGGACTATGGAAGGCCATAAGATTGTGCGTGGAGGACATAAGATTGTGCGACTGTCCGAATTGCTGTTGGTTGTGGTGACCACCGGACTGACCACCGTTGGTATGAACGTTGCCGTAACCGGAAGTGACCCTCGGCGTTCGTGCGAACGCGCTGCCGGTGGACGTGTTGACCGAGGAAGTGATAAATGGCGGATTTTGGTGGAGGTTATGGCTGGAGCCATTAAGGTTCGATGAGGTCGGAATGGAAGGTGGCGGTGGTTTGGTGGCCAGATGGTGTGGACCGAATGACGTCACCGGGAGTAGGTGGTTGCTGTTGGTGGTAGCGGAGGGGTAGTGGTGACCGCGTGACGGATAAGAGTGGGTGTTGTCTGGTTGGCCGTAGGGAGCCATGGGTGGTTTGTTGCCGTTGAGCGATTGGTGGCCGTTGCCGTAGTATCCGTTGTAGCCGTTGATGGAACGTAGATGGTTGGTAGAATCGCCGTGGATGGAACCGCGGGTGCTGTGCGTGTGGTGGGAGGTGGTGGGCGTGGGCGGTGGCAGACCAGGGAGGGAGTTGTACTGGCCCGTGACGAAGTGGTTGGGCGATTGGCTGGCGCTGCTGTGGTAGCTGCCCGTCGAATTGCCGCTAGAAATACAGGGTGACAGAAAATTCGGTTAAAAATTTGTGATTATGATATGAGGATAGGTCTTTCACGTGCATTTTTTTATTTGACTGATGAATATAAAATGTGTCTAATATCACGGTATTCGACTAATTTATAAAAATAAGATTAAAACTCGATATGCCGCGGCATAAATGAAAGCTATCGCGCTAGGAGAAAGTAAGATTTCTCCGAAAACCTAGACTAATTTATATATATATTAGTAAAATATTTTTTATTTTATTTTGAGGCATCCAGAATTTTAATTAGTTGAGGTCGAGCTTTTACGGCACGACTAAAATCAGCGTCGCGAAGGATTTCATGTATTTTTTTTGTATCAGTTGTTAACAATTGAAAATTGTGAATGATCAGCAGATTTTTTTATTTTTTTTCTTACCTAGGATCCTGGTTTTCTGTGCCCAATCCTGAATCCGAGTTCTCGTGGTTCAACGAGTGGAATCCGTTGACTCCCAGCAAATCTTCCATTGAGTTCTTCTTGTTTCTTTCCTGTAATCGACGAAACATTGCATTACAACAAGCAATCACTAATCGATCCACTAATAATCTACAGTGTGTTAGTTTAGTTCACATCTGTCTCATGTTGGCAATTCTTTACAAGTTTAAAAGGAATCTACCCGGTTTCACAGAGTATTTCCATATTTACCATCATCATTCTGGACGAGGTGGAGTTCCCATCGGCCTGCTGGAACTGGTTGGGCAACAGATCCAGAGTGTGATGGGAGAAGGCGGCCACCACCGTGTTGCTCAGTCCACTATTCCGAGCAGCGTGACTCCTAATGGAGGAGGCCGGGCTGGAGGTGGAGCGGGGCTTGCTGTCCTTTTCCAGGGTGGAGCGGCCGCCATGATTGGCCATCAGCGTGTAGGGGGGCGGAGGCCCATCCTCTTCTCCACCGCGCAATGACGTCTTCCGCTCGGAAGAGGTATTGCTAAAGGACAAAGACATATGTTAACTGTTGCTTCAGTTATGCGATAGAGTAGGTCGACCGTTCAGTCGTCGATTAGCAGCATATTTCAAGATGTTCCTTCGCCATAAATAATTCTCAACAGTTGATAAAAATATGATTGTGCAACATACCCGTTGGAGATACACGAGCCTGATGATCGAGTTTGTTTGTGCCTCGAGTTCGGAGAGTATTTTACTTTATATGGTTTGGCATCCGTCCTGTAAGGTTCAATTTATAAATGTTATAGTTAGAATCGCAATTTTAATTTTTGTTTAATTGCTCAGACAAGCATTACATCCGGCCATAGATTGCACAGTGTTCGAAGTATCAAACTTACTCGACTTTCGTATAGGGAATATCTTTCAACTGGTCGTTTGATAATCCGACTTGATCCTTTAGCGAGTATCTAAATTATTAAAATAAATCGAAACATAGTTGTAGCGCAAGTATCAAGTTGTTCGTTCAAAGCTA
The DNA here is from genome assembly GCA_033995665.1 of Melogona broelemanni. Taxonomy (NCBI): domain Eukaryota; kingdom Metazoa; phylum Arthropoda; class Diplopoda; order Chordeumatida; family Chordeumatidae; genus Melogona; species Melogona broelemanni. Next base: position 18,758 of record JAUJYS010000701.1, read on the forward strand.
GTAAATTGAACCAGACACTACACGTCTTTAAAAAAGATCGACAGTGAACATGAGACGTTCAATTTTTAGCGATACTTACTGGAAATGCTTTTTTAATTCTTCCGGAGGACCTTTTTTACTTTCCGACGGAGATCGGGATCGCGATCGTTGCCTAGGTAAATAAATTTACGGATTGTCAGTCGGCGTTATACGGTGTAGGCGAAATCGCGATTTGAATTTTAACAGTAAAGAAAACGCTTTCATCGAAACACTGATCAACTCTTACTTTCTATGTTTTCTACGGTGATTGTAACCGGCTTCCGATTCGCTTTCCATTCCGGAGTTTACATATCTGAAATAATCAGTGTATGATTTTAAAAAAACATGTCACGGCTTGTTTATATATTTTTCTATTTCAAAATTAAATTCGATGACCTAAGAGGCGAAGGTCAAACTCAAATTACCCGCTCTTCCTCGCTACTGCCGATAAATCTCTAATGACTGCACTCTGAGGTTTTGTTGGTATTTGGCTGGTAACTTTTTGCTGTTTGGACTGGACTTCTTTCCACTGGGCTTCCGAATCAACCAACTCGTAGTTGCTCCCCGTTCCAGACCTAAAAAAAAAGTTGATTTTTTTTTTTAATTTTTAACTTCAAGAATCATTTTTCTGTAATTGACATACACTGAAAGTGTGTAACTATCGGACTTTTTTTCACTTATTTATAATTTATTTTATTCAATCGGTTAATTTTCAATTTTTCATGCATTTCGATTACTTTCTAGCCGAATTGAAATTTTAAACTTTAAATTGAAATTTTTTTATTTAATTCACCTATTTTTTATATATTGGAATTAATTTATCTCAATACTAAATATCCATTAAACTATTTGAAATATTTTTGAGAAACACTTGAATTTAGGAAAAGGTGTTTCTTACCTATGCTTTCTTCCTCGATGCCTGTGTTTTTGTGAAGGTTCGGAATCGCTACCGCTCTCTCTGTGCCTTGAATTTGACCGCTCCCTATGGATGGAAATAAATTTAGTATTTTTTTACTCGTGGAAAAGTGACTTGGCATTGACGGCTCGAACTCTGAGATTCTTTATCAGATAAGCGATTGTCATCATCTTACCTCTGTTTTCTGGAGTGGGACCGCGAGTGACTGCCATGCGAACGTTCGCTGTCGTTGTCTGAGTTTCGTCGGCTTTGGTGCCGCTTGTCGTTTTGATGACGATGGCGACCGCTAGAATGATGACTACTGTGTTGATGGTGCCTATCAACGAAGTAAAACAAGGTGTTAGTTTGAAATAAACATAACAAATTAAATAAACAAAAAACATAATTCATTTTAGATCATCTGATTGAACGTCTCACCATTGGCATTTGTCATTTGAGCCGCGTACTAAAATATTATTTACATATTTTTATAACACAAAAAATAGTATTGAAAATAAAATGTGATTACTGTGCATTACTGTGATTACTGTTCATTCTGTGCAGCAGTTGTTATAATTACAGAAGAGGATACAATTCAGAATTTATCAATATAATTCTATAATTGTTTCTTTCACAACGTAAATACAACTCTAATACCTTTTTCTGCGGCTATCGCAGCTGTCTTCGCTGTCGGCTGAGGGTGACCGGTGACGACTGTGACTACGAGAAGATTGTTTGTGACCTGCACTTCTTACCGAGCGGGGAGACGGATTCGTTGACGAAGAAAATAGTCCCCTGAAATAAAATAAAATTACATGTTATAATTCGGAATATTGCGGGCGCTAAAACTTGTTCACAAAATTTATTCACAAAATTGAATCTAGGTTCAAATGCATCATTGAATGCGAAAACGCTATATGGCTACGTGATGCCCCTTGATATATCTATAGAAGGCAACCACTGCTGGCACGAGTAAGACGTGGCTGCCAACTAAGTTTGCGAAGAATAATTCATTTTATCTCGCGTTTAAAGGTGCGCAGCTCCGGAAATCTGACCTTTGCCTAGGGTCCTCCCAGGGAGCGGACCTCGTACTTCTTGGCGAGTCAGGAATGGCGGCCGTGTTGGGTGTTGATGTCGCTTTGTACAGGCTTGTGCCGCTGTAAAGGAATAACATTATTGATAATATTATTGTAATTGTAATTGTAACCACAAAATGAGTAAAACAAAATAGATGATTAGTTAATGTTAGAGAATCAGACATTTTGCGAGAAAAATGTTTCGTAAGCAAGTTAGTTGATTTTTCTAAGAAAATAGTGCGTTAATAC
>JAUJYS010000702.1:0-20992 GCA_033995665.1 Melogona broelemanni
TAGAGTTTGGAAAAAATATATAGACAAACGACTCCCAGGACATAGAATTCAAAAGCTGCTGCATCGAAATAGCTGAATATCGGCGCTGAACCGGACACTTCATCTTCATTGATTTTCTTTATCTATGATACTATTAGATTTGATCTTTGATACTATTTGATTTGATCTCGAATCAAATCGAAATCTTGATCGAAATCGTGAGATCTCGAGTAAAATCGAATTATTCAATTTATTATTACTATAGTGATTCATTTTTTTTTTCTATGAGGACTGTTAGTATTGAGTTAGACTATTTTTGTCACATACTCATCAGGAAACTCCACCGTTTCCTCAGATCATTCTAAGAAAAAGCGGTGATTTTCCCGTGACAAGTTCTGTAGACCTTTAACGGTTGCGTCTAGATCTTGGTGGAAACCAAGATTTCCTTTCTACATTCCGTGGTCACAACTAACCGTGTCTTAGGTCAACTTCCAGTTCCAGTTATGTTTATCGAGTTTAACAAGTTCCAGAACCTAGATCGCGTAATTATTGTTGAAAACTCAACATTACTAGTTGATAATTTTATTAATTGTGGATAATAATTACCGAAACTGTTATTCAATTATGAATAAATAAAGTATATTTCAAGTGGTGCAAAATAAACTTTATTTATTCATAGTTGAATAACAGTTTCGGTATCAATTAAAAAATATTCAGCACGTGACATAAACTGAATTTACATCACTCCACGTGCAATGCATCAATATATATTAAAGCTTAGATATTAGACTATATTGTATACCGAAGAAATTAATTGTCAAGTTGTTGGCGCTACAATTCCAACAATTATCATGATTTTATTTTCACAATATCGTTTATCGTTACGTAATCGGTTCGGCAAATTTTCAAGTACATGCACGTCTCGAAATTTTTTTTCTGTGTTGTTTAATACTGTATGTAATGCGTTCGATTCCCGGCTGGGCTTCCGTTATTCGATCCTGAGGCACTGGTGAAAATGTGCCCCACTCACAATTCGCTCTTTCAAGGAGATTAGAGGGGTACAGAATTTCCTGTCGTGATTGTCACTTAATTGATAACGATCATCGATTATAAAAAAAAACAAAAAACGTTGAGGGGTCTTAGGAGAAAATAAACTCGAAATCATGCTTCTATTAATAAATGTCATCCACGAATATCACATGGCCTCTACACGCACATCAATCCAAAAAGATTCCATGTACCATATACATGGTATCTGATGCCCCCCGTTTGGTGCTGGGGATAATTCTTGATGAAAGGGCAACACTTTCCAGTGGTAAAGAGATATCTTTATCCGCGGCCGGGCATTACCGCTATTATTATTATTATTATTATCCCACTACCCCCGTGTTCCATGGGCTCCCATGTTAGTGTGCGTCGTGTCTATCCCCCATCTATTATCTCCCACACATGTACGGCCCCCTACTATTATTATTGCATTAGGCCTGCCTATTGTGTTAGACCATCCGCACAAAAGGCAAAGGCGGTGAATGGACTTGGGATTGAGATTTGGAGGCGGATGGTTGATGGTTGATGGGGGTGGACCAACTCGGAACAGTTGTTCAAATATGGCTCTTAAGTTTTCTTTACAGTAGTAGAATTATTATTATGAGCCGTTGTTTGTAACGTAATAAAAGATGAATTTGTTAAAATTTGTATTTGCATGATCGAATTCATCATTATTTATCATTAGCCGATCGAATTCATCATTATTTATTTATAGTGTTTACTGAAACAGTTTACAAACGTTTAAAATATATTAAATGTACGTAAATTTTCGATTCAAAGTAAAATTTAAATATTCAAAATATCAGTCAATTAAGTGTATGTGAGCAAAAGCTAAACGAGGTTATTTGTGAGGAAAAAATTATAAACGTGTAGTTTTGAATGCTTAAATTAAATAATTCAAACATCACACGAATTTACTAAGTAAAATGGTTGTGATAATGTCTCAAGGAATAAAACTTATATTACATGAACAACTAAAACTATTCATAAAACATATTATGGAATTTCTTCTAGTACAATACTTTTTTTTACAATACAAGTACAAGACAATACAAGTTTTTTTTCCGGTGACAGGAATCCATGGGAATGGATAGAGGGTTATGAAAACGTTCTCATTAAAATATAAAATGTTACCAAATAAATATTTACCACAATTACAAACATTAAAAAAATAAAATGAAGCAAAAAATGTTGTTGAAAAAGTTAAACGAAATAAAAATAAAACGTCGCATCAATACCTAGATGCGACGTGCAGTCAAGCCAGCTCTGACTAAGGGAAAGGGGGTGTCCCAACAAGGGGCCAAGTTAGCCCGCCCCTACCATCCTCCCTACATGTAGCGCCCAAGCAGTCCAAGTGCAGACCCGGACTCCGACGATACGCTACAATAACCTTAAACAAACATCCATATTTCAGTTAATGTTTGTTATTGGCTGTGGTCTTGTTAAGGGGGGACTGGGATACATAGGGGGTGACGGTTAAGGGATATGTGTGGGTTTAGCGGCAAATGTGCAAAAGTAGACGAGAATCGATACTCGCGTGAAGTATCCCTCAGAACCCGAGAAACCCCCATCACCCACCACTAGCACTATCAACCCCATTTTTTCTATAGGGAAGAATAGGGGGCAAATGTCCTAATACATGTATTTTGCGATCGAAAAACTTGTGATCGAAACAGAAAAAAATATTAAATAAATTCTTATTCCTTTTTTCAATGTTTATTTCCTTTTTTCAAAATTTAAATTTTTTACTTAAATACTATTTTTAGTAGTGTTCGGTGTTTATCGATAAACTAAAATAATTATTACTTACGAGCGTACAAAATAATTATTTTAATATCGATTAGTGTTCCTAACTATATAATAAATATCATGCACTAAATTGGAGGCATGTACCTTAACAAACCTATATAAATGCATTTTGTTATTTTTCATTTATTTATTTATTATTTTTTATGTTTAATGTATCAGAAAGTGTAGGATTTCGGAGAAATCTTAATTTTCCCTAGCGCGAAAAAATGAATTGTTGTTGAAATGATGGGTAGAAGAGGAAGAGAGGGCGCCGAATTTAGAGGTTGCCCATGGCACCAAATCACGTGATAAACACCCTAACACCTTTCATAAATCCCTCCAACACCATATCTCACAACCTCCCCCACCCCAATAGACAAACAATTATAAAACTGGATCAGCATTTCCAGTAGGAGCACGTGAAGTGTCGCGAGTACGGAAAACACTCGTCAACACCATGCCGCTCGACCAGGCCTGCAATCGCCGCCCGCGTCGAGTGGCGGTTTCACGCATCTCTCCTGCCGTCACACCTCTCACTGTCCGCCGGCTTCTGTTGTGCGTTTTGATGCCCAGTAGTTTCGAGCTCGGCATTCACCACCAAACAATCTCTTTCAACTCCCCCAAATCCACCCGCGTGTGTTGACCCAAGACGTGTCTCACGAGCTGTATCGGTGACACATTTCTCACGTTGAATCCCCTTCACCATGTCCATTTGTATCCCTCCACCACCCGTCTTGCAGGATTAGGATCGCGCATCACCACGACCCCATTTTGACAATGTGCGTGTTTCGACCAAGTTCGTGTATGAATTTAAAATTTCCGTCTTGTCTATTCAAGAAAACTGTATTTAAAAAAAAAACACCCGATGTGGGAAAATTGGCCAGAAGATGTCTTAGTGGCTAAAGCCATAATCGCGGGTTTAATTCACGACTCAAGAGACCCACAAAATTATTTAAGCGAGATAAATTTTCCATAAATTCCCCTTCCCTTTCCTGCCCCTCACATATTGCCATATCGACACGAGGGGTAGTACTCCTGTAGTGATTAGCACTACGGTTATTTATAAACTACGGGTTTTTTTTTTTTTAAATGACCAGTGTTATGTAGGAACAGAACGGCAAAGTTCCGTTCCTAGGAACTGGTTCCTTTTTTGATCAGAAGAACGGGAACTGGAACCAGTTCCTTTCCAAAAGGAACTAACCCAACACTGGAAATGAAAGTAGAGCCATGGAACCCGAGACGTTAAATACATGAATATCTAACTAAATCGAAAGTCTCGGTGTGCATCTGCACCACCTTCGTATTAATCGCACCTCATTTTCGTTACAAATTGTTAACGCGCCCTGGACCAACCCATTTGTTCGTAAACGAGTGCAAACGATCCGCGGTAAAGGCCAATAATGATATTTTGTCACTCTGGGCTCACGTGCACCAAGCAAGCACCCTTTGCGCATGCGCCGCGTTCGCTCTCGCTAATTCTAATTGCTATTGACAATTTAATTAGCTGACGTCCGTCCACATGCCGACCGACATGCTCATAATTAATTCGATTACACTTTGGATCACTCCCACTAAATTAATTTGTGGAGCCGGACATGGACGGGGGATGACCGCGCCTACCACCCCAAAACAGCCATCTGCGCATGCTCAGTCTAGGCTTATGCCACTGCATCCTAAGCGCCATCATCCGATTCGTTATACCGCATCATACTCGGTTTGATAACGTTCATTTTTCGTACAGTGAACTACAAATTTCGAAAGCAATTGATATTCATTAAAACAGCGCAAAAAAATAATTTTTCATATTAATTATTATTGTTATACAGTGTATCCCATAGAAAAATTGACCCAATTTATATGTCGAATAATATTTTCTAAAATGTGGGTTCAATTCGTTTCAAATTATTTTTAGAACTAGAGTGCTTGCATTTAGGTTACCATATACAAACTGTTAAATAATTTGATGAAATACAAGTGTTTTAGAAAATAAGGTTACCCAATTCTAGAGAATCGGCTATACACAATGTAGATATTGCGACAAAAATAAACTCACTGTAGATTGATTTTTATTATGTATGGATGTGAGCGATGTTCGAATCCAAACATTCTTTAATTGCTGTTGCCGTGAAATACATTCGGTACAAAACACGTGAATATTTTAAAATGCAATGCCAAGGCACAATTCTATTCCCAGACACAAATTTTGTTGAAAACCCCCTTCGTAGGCCTCCTATAGGGCTGCTTGCGGGTTCAAATTGTAAAAGCAGAAATTTACTGTATTCAGTGATACAGCAGACATAACACTTTCCAAAATATTTCTATTGAAAGTTAAAATTTGTCTTCGACTCTGCTGAAATGATTTCGCCTTATTAGCATCGCTGAACTCGACATTGATATACGATTGATGAGGCAATCAGGCCAAGTCTCAAATTAACGCCGGCAAATTGCCCTCCCATATCCCGTAACACTTGTTAACTGGCCCAGGAGAATCGATCATCGTTTGAACGATATGGGAGCGCGCGCGCGCTCTATGTGCTTTGTTCTTCGCCTTCTGACAGGCCGTGCTCGTATTTCAAGTCGATCTGCGCTTTATCTCGGCACGCTCTGTGACCCACTGAACTGAACTGATTTAATTAATTGCGCGATTTCACGTCATCACCAATTAGCGCGCTCGTTTATCAATCTATCTTTTGAGCTTTTTTTTTTCGTTTTCGTTCCGCGCACAACACTGAGCAGTGTTGTCTTACGCGGTGGGGAAAATTACCAGCTGTTGTTTTTTGGGGTGGATCTCCGAATCCGTTAGAGGCGTTCGTGTGTATCCGATATAATATTGATATTGTACGTGCGGTGCCAACGAAATGGAAGAGTTAAAGCGTGATTGACTCAATAATTTTTTATCTGGGTTTCTAATTTGGTCTTTTTTAAGTAATCGGATTTAAGAACAGATTTGGTCTCCAATCTGCAGCTTTCCAATTCGTAGACCGATTAACTAATAAATTTTATTTTTATGTGCCCGATAGAAAGGCAATTAAAATCATTTATTGCAGTTATTAGACAGATATATTCACTGGACAGCCATTTCTAGAGAATCGGCAGTGATCTTATAAATTTTAGTGCTTTCAAAGGATGATTTATATGATACACCATATCGATAGCCAGAATTGTAAGAGTGCTTCATGCTCTATTTCAAAATTTTCTTTCCTGGATGAATTTTCAGTTAGAACACCCACCAATATTAATTTAATTTTAAATTTCTCCCACCCTACCAATTGTGTGTTAGACGACTGACCAACAAATTAAAACACAGTCCTCTGTACCTGACGGATTAATAGTGTATCAATATCGGACTTTAAATCGCTGATTATATTTGCGTTTAATTAGTTTTTCTCAATTAATTAAAACACAGATAAATTTGAAGTATTTTTTTTTCTACTTTCCAATCCAACATGCGAGTACGAATGCATGATAAAAAGTTCCCGAAATTAGTATCTGGTTTTCCTTACTGTTTCGAAAAGGCCAAGCGCGTCTCTCCAAAAGTCAGAAGTGGCCAGCCCGGCCCTAAATCAAAGTTGTCATCTAATTAATTGGGGCCCCGTTGTGCCAGCAGCGTGAAAGAAGCCCCCGACCGAAAAGAAATGGGGTCGGAGTTGACGTTCGCCTCTTTATTAAAATGACTTATCGGAATAATGACCGTCTTTTGCCGCGTCTATCTGGCCTGCTTGCTGTTACCCCGCTTGCCACCACCATTGCCGAGAGGGGTCGTGCGCGGCGGCCTATAGCCAGGCTCGCATTGTCGCTTTTTGGGTACTTATTCGGCGGCCATATTGGATATATTGCCATTGGATTTGTTTATAGGGAAAGAGATTTTGTGTTCTAAGCATCTTGATTGGATTGGAAAATTGGTTTGAAAAATGATTGGATTGAAAATACGCGTCTTACAATGTTTTCTTGTGCTATTTTATTATATTTTCTATATTCAATTGATATTTTAAATTATTTTTATCTTGCTATACACATGTACTACAACCAATTGATATATTCAACTACTATGATCAAATGGTAAAATACAGAAGAAAATATATAATAAATGCTAAAATACAGAAGCCATTTGATATTTTCAAAAAGCAAATTTTTAGTGTTTTTTAAACTTTTAATCAGGGTTATTTCCTTAGATAAAAAGTTGAGAAAGCCCAGGACTCGCGAATTGACTTAAATATTTAATATATCCTAACACAAGTGTTTTATTTTCACCAAATTCCCTTTATTTTTAATTTTCCTATACGATGTTTCAATACCAACTATGTCAAAGATGGCTACCGTCTTCCCCCAAAACGCGACCCTCTGACACCGATAACAACACCCCACCTATTTTTTTCATGAAAAGTTAACCGTTTGGTCTTAGTGCGGGAAATGCGTTTTGAATTGGCGTTATCGTATCTCGAATCGGTTTGAGAAATACGAAACGATACAGCAATTGATCAACAGTCGAAGTAGACAGAACGGCCTGTTACACATGTTTTAGATTTCTTTATGATTTTCGAAGCAATTATGGGAGCTGTGATTGATTGCTAGAGGAGTCAAAACCCGGCTATATCTGCCATGTGCGCTTTTTACAGTGTTGGGTGTAGGAACGAAACGGAAAAGTTCCGTTCTTAGGAACTGGTTTATTTTTTAGGAACTTATCAACTAACTTGGAACTCTAACGGGAAATAGTTCCATTTTTCATCGCATGAACGAGAACTAGAACTGGTTCCTTTTCAAATGGAACGAAACCTACACTGGCTTTTTTTACAACTGGAAAATGGGCTTGCAAATTTTCCGATTAGTTTGTCACTATGTGGAAATGTAATTGGGGAGGGTCAACGTTTCTTATTTTATTGAACTTCCAGACAATATATACCTAAGTGAGTGGAAGTTATGATCAAAGACGTTTTCCAGAAAGATCTGGTGTCACACTTGTTCAGAAGACATACATACATGTACTCGTATACCAGTGTACTGATTTATACGAATCTGGAAGAACTTATTTATTATTTACTGGGAAAAAGTCGTCAACCTCACCAAGGCGCCGGTCACCGGAAGTACCGTTACATTTTATGTATTTTGTTTATATGGGGCGTGAGATGAAAGAGTAGAGTGAAAAATATGATGCATTGCCTTGGTGACGTTTTGCGTTGTTTAATATACAACGTATTTTTGAATATGCCCATGAGTTTGGCAGATTTCGTTTTTTTAATTATAATTTTTAAATTAGTAAACCACCACCGATATTACCGAATTTATCATTCATTCTGTAGACTCTTGAATAAAAATAATTAAAACTTTTTTTTAATATCAACGCAAGGCAGAACAGGTACAGAGGGGGGAAAACTTTTACATATCGCCAAAAAACATATCGCTAAAGTTGCACTGATGCACATTATAAATTGTTTGTTGACTATCCATTTTCGCCTATTTACTTAAAACAGAATTATTCCTCTTGCGTAGTAGTTATAATTTAATGTATTTTTCTGTTATTCGGTATATAATTTGTGTACTTTATAGAACTGTTACCATTATTTTGTCCGACCTTTGTATGTATTTATTCACTGTAATGATTAATGAATCCATGCCGTTTTGAATAATTTTGCCTTGGAAAGTCATTGGCAGAAATCGCGGCAAAAACGTTAAGTTTTTCGATGAAGTTTAGTTCTGCCTTTTACAAATATCTTTGACTATCCCGAATATTGTTTAATGGTGCGTTACTGGACGAAGTGACACGTCCAGCACCATTCCAAACACGCGATTAACTCCACGTCTGGTCGGACTTCCACGTGCACTGCTCCATTTCCGCTTCCGCGCAATTTGACTCGACGACCAACGCGCCCCTTCACTCGTTTCATTTTTTATTGCCACACATTATGTTCGAAATAGACGCAAAATATTCAACAATAGAATGCTGGGCAGTTCATTCGTGATGCCCAGTGTTGGGTAGGAACAAAACTTCCATTCCTAGGGCGGGAACTGGTTCCTTTTTTGAGGAACTTATACTGTAAATATTGTTATACGATATGCAAAGTTATTTATAATTTTTAAATTGAAGAATTTTCCAAAACTCCTCTAGTCAGATGTATTCGAATGTGAGTCGAAAGCTTTCAGTAAATTCTGGAATCTTATGCGTACCTTTTGTGTAAAGGAAACCAATTAAACAGTTGTTAATATCGAGTTTTACGGCGAAACAGTCGAGAAATAGTTGTTAATATCAAGAAAATAATTCACAATTCATGTGGGTATCTGAAATCATATATACTTGGTCAGCTATGGTTACATACCATTAGCCGCGCATGCGCACTACGGTTGAACCGATTCTAAAATGAAGCGCACGTGATACCAAAGCCAATAAACCAGTAGATATCTAGAATGGAGGAGGGAGGGATGTGTTAGGGCAGGCAATTTAAACGGCGTGCGTACAGTATGTAGTAGGCCTATAGTATGCCTATTTGCCATCCCGAGTTTCGTTTGCTGGGCAGAGAGCGCAATTTCTCTCCACTGGTCAAATAAAAACCGGATTAAATAAAACGATTTTCGATGGTATAAATTTAAAATTCGCCAGACGCGAGTTTCCATTAAAGTGATGGGTTTTTCGTTCTCTCCGTTCCAAACCCAAATGTGTTTATCTTATGTGTGGGGTGCTTTTCTTAGATCGGGTTTACCGCCGCGATTGGCCAACTTTATTCGAAGACGCACGTACAGTTGGGGGGTGCGCGTTCGAAAATTGCCGGCCACTTACACGGCGTTGAAATTGCTCTTAGCGCGAGTAAAACCAAGAATTGAGAAAACTTTTGAAATTACATCGTTTTACAGTGAACCACGAATTGAGGACAAAGAGGCTCCAAATGTGATTCGCGGGATACAAACCCCACCACCCGGTGCAAATTGGAAAATACTGTTCTGGCCAATTTCTACGATCGTCTATTGTTTAGAGCCAAATTCAAAATACTCGTTTTTATGCCCCTTATAGCCTGGCAATCACAGCTTGCAGATCTCCATTTGCGAGTGAGATCCTTGTGAAAGAAAATTTGCTTCAAAATATATGTCAGCTGTATATCTATTGATAGTTGTACATGTAGCTTGTATATTGACTACCAAATAATGATATTTTATTTTTTCCCACATTTTATAAAATTGATAGAAAAAAACTTCATGCAAAATGTGATTTGCAAAAAAATCAAACCTGAAATTTCGCAAAAGAGAAATTGAATTTATTTAAAAAATTATTTTATCAATTATTTAATTACAAATTGAATATTTTGTGCCTGCAGTTGAAAAATAATCAGTATGATTAACGAATCTACAGATGTAATCATTCAAAATCTACACTAAAAAATACAAAAAAAACCAGCTTCGTATAGCATCACAAGTTATGAGTATAATGTATAACATACTCAATAATTTTTTTATGTCAAATAATCAAAAACATTTGTATTCACTTTTCATTACAGGTTCCGTGCAAGCCTTCCAACGAATATAGAGTCCTGAGTCCATTCCCGGTAAGAAAATATATATCTTTACAATTTATTTTTGTTTGATACGAATCGGCTAGTCTGCGGATCGCGCCCCGCTATGAATTTGTTTTTACCGAATTCGAATTTGTTTTTACGTCAACCATAAATCATGAATCATATATGAAGTGGGGTCCTTGGGGGTACGGAACAAACGGATCTAATGCGTGAGCCGTGACTCAAACGATGAATAGATTATTAGCCGCGGCTTAAACGGTTAACAGAATCCGCATGGTTATCCGCGTGCTCAAAAATATATCCCTCCCCGCTCTCCCCTCAATATACTGAGGTTGGACAAAATAATGGAAACAACTCTACAAGGCGCACAAACGAACCTGTTTTCATTATTTTGTCCAACCCCTGTACAATACCATCGGTTAGGACGCAACATCGCACAATATTAATCGAGCTAGACCAAATCGATCATAAATGCCTGTTTGGCGTCCTGCGATCCTTCTGTGTCCACTTTCACATTTAGGAGGGACCCCCGATTCATACCTAACTGATCAATCACAATATGGGTAACGCGTATTGTCGCTAAAGGGCGCTATGTTCTGCCTTTCTGACAACAGCTGGCTCTTATTAAATACCTAATTCAAAAGTAGTGAGAATTTTTGATGAACACAAAAATTCAATCGCAAATAATTGAAACAAAAGAAAATATTATGCCAGAAAATAAAATGCGAGCCATGTTAAATGCAAGGATCTAGGCACGCTATAAGTGGTTACTAATATCCTATCGCCTATGGTGGATAAAAATAGTATCATATTATAAGTAAATATATCACAATTAGGTTGAAAGTTTGTCGAAGTAGAGATAAATTATATAAAAAATGTTAATCGCGAGACCGCGTGATTGACAAACGAGATTACAAACTTTGTTTAGAAGAAAAAATAAAGAACATTAAAATACAATAATACTCTAATTTATTATTTTATTTTATTTTTACTACCTACTTTTAAATATGGCGGTTGCGCGTCATTTTTTAAAGATTCGTTTTTGTTTTTGTTGGGGGCAACAATCTATGATATAGGAACATAAAAAATATTAACGAATTAAACCGAATCAGACCACAGTTTTACTTCAAACATGTTTTATTTAAATCACATCAACTTGTAATCAAAACTTGTACGCTTTGATCACCAGTAGATGTCGCCACTTTCAACAACGTGATAAGCCTATTCGAGATTAATAAGAGAAAGGGGGTGGGTGTGAGTGGTTTAGAGATAGGTTTCACATCCAGAAGCAGACTGGAGTATAATTGGTGCATGATGCGGACCCCGTTCCTGTAGGGGATACATCGAGAGGTGTTCCCTACACCCCACCTCCCTCACCAATAAATACGCACTTCATACATGATCCCCGTGATATTGGTCCCACGAGATATATAGGGCCTCTACACGAGACGTTAAGGGGGTGTTAGGGGGTGGGTAGTAAGTGGGAGATGAAACCAAGGTGACGTTGTGTTAACACGGGAAGCATATAGCCCGTACCCATTTTCTGCGCTACCGTACTTGTGTGTGTCTATTTTTAAGGGGAGTTAAGTCGGGGGTGTAAATGTGTCCACGGTGAAATAACATGGATGTGGTTGTTATAAGGGGGCGGCGGTAAGGGAGGGGAAGGGATAATAAATCGGTGAAATTGGCACCGATGTTGAGATGGGCACGTGTAAGGGATGGGCAAGTGATGAATGCTCCCGGGGCCACTGGTGGCCCACCATTTCATTTAATCGGATTTTGGTAAACGAGATGAAATGTTAGTTCTAAATGGTTTGCGCTTGACGGAGCGCCACTAGCGGCGGCAACTGGCACTACTAGGTGGTTAGGATTGGTTTCGACCTTGTGAGGACAAAAGCGCCATCTTTTTTGCCAAACGATTGTCATTTTGAATATCATGGAATACATAACAAACGATCAACAAAAGTAAATATCACAACTAAACGCTTGAGCATTTCTGGTGACACTTTAGGATCGAATCTAACTACACTAACTGAACTACGACGACCGCACTTCCGGAATTATTGTTTTTGTTCAGCAACTCAACTGAAAGCAATTTACTGATGTGAAACTGAAACGAATTTCTCTGTCGTTTCGAAAACTTAAACTGAATGTTTTTCTATCAAATTCAATTTGATGAAATGCCAAGTATAATTTCCATCAATTTACAGTTTGTTTTTATTAAATATTTTATATTCTCTTAACTGAGCAAATGAACCGAGCTCTTAACAAAATAGTCTGCCATAGTGCCATTGGCTGGGGTAAGTGGATTCAATCCTGTGAAAACGTGCTACCGGTTCACGTGCACCCATTTTACGTAACTCCTTCAATACATTTCCCCAGCCACTCGAAAACTCCGACTCATCCACCACGTGAACGATGTCACGTGACAGCCGCCATTGTCAATGAGAAACCAATGGCGAACGCGTATTTCAAACAGGGAAGCACAGAATGGAACGGGGTGGGAGAACCAGTGACTGGTGGTGGGACAGGGAAAATAGATGTTACGAGGGAGGTTTGGAAAAAGGGGAGGGTGGGAGTGGCTCGACATGATCCATTAACATCGATCCGCCATCGACGATTAATACACGCTCGGTGCGTCTGTCTCCTTGTCGTCGGAGTGGTTCTGTCCGCCCCCCCCCATGCTCCATCTTTTTTCACCGCTTCCTTTCTTCAACCAGTCTGCATAGAAAATAGATTCTCCTGAATTGCTTCGCCAGGGTCGTATTTGATTTTCCCAGAATATTTTCAACCTTTTCCCACTGTGCAATAGATAACTTAAGTTTAATGGATTGTTTCTTTAGTTCAGTTATTTGACTTTTCTAACCTGATCTAATAATCCGTTTAGATAATATATTGACATGACATTTCTATTTGTTGACATGATAATCGGCACAAAAAATGAGGACACTACTAGTACGTACATTGATGGTATGTAAATAAAGAAAATTTTATATTCAGACACCATTTTTTTATTTGGACAGCCTCAAAAGCCAGATAATAAATTAGTTTCATAATTTTAAATTAAAAAAAAAAAATTTCTACCGGTTTGAAAATGTAGACAAATATCTTTAAATTTTACATTGGCAAGTGTTCTAATTTTTTTAATTAAATTTGTAAATTTGAAACTGGTCTTCGGTTTAAAAACTGAAAATATATCTTTAAATTGGAAACAGAAATCCATCTTAAGTTTATAAATTGAAATCTATCTAATAATCTATTTATTTTATATATTTAAATTTGAAATTGCACAATTTTTCGACTACACATGTTTTTTTTTTTGTTTTTTTAATCACCGTAGTGCCTAGTGCACTACAGGATTACTGTACCCTCATGTATTTATGGAGATGTGCGAGGGGCAGGGAAGGGTGGGATAGCCAGGCTGCAGGATCCACCCCTAAGCTCTGGACTCCCTAATGAAAGCTCATGAGTGACGCCAGTACCCCAGGCTCGTCGAATAAAGGAGATCCTGCGTCATAATCGTGAATCGTTGTCAGAGAAATTAAATAAAGCGCGTGCGCTTTGAACACGGGGTCTTAGAAAGAGATTAACTAGGCAACACAATAGTTGGAGCTGCGTTCACCTGCTCCGCAATGCATTTGCCACGCCTGGGGCCATGGCTAATCGGTTTGGAGATCGACCAAGGACGCCAACAGCGTTAACGTACACACGACGATAGGGGGCAGTGACGCGCGCGTGATTTTTTTCTCCCCACCACCAGCTGAGCGAATTAAAAAAAAAAAAGAAACGGTTGCTATGACAACGACGCTGGGCGCCAAGAACGGGCCATGTGCTACAGAGTAGTCACGTGTTCAGAGAGGTGATTGGATGTTTGGTCATCAATCGATGATATTTCGGGAGAAGGGGAGGGTGGCCTTTCTTGTTGCGGTTACTATTTTTTTTGTTTGGTGACTGGATGCTTCCGATTCATGGCTAATAAACCTACAAATGCCCTGCTGTAAATGGAGAATTTCCGCAACGATAATTAATATTACGCCCACGAAAATGTTTGATGTGTCACGAAGGCAGAATAGGCGAGGTAGTGTTGCTATCACGATTTTTAGAAGGATAGCAAAAAGTATTCCTTGATAGCTTCGGAAAATCGATGTAATATTTTCTATCAAATTGAACATTTTCTATCAAATGATTTTCTATTTCTGTGATGATTTATTTTTGAAAATTTATAAAAAAATCACAACTTAAGCAATTGAAGAAAAAAATCCGCACGAATCGGGATTCGAACCACGACTATAGACTCATTCCTACTGCCCAATGATGATTCAGTAGTCTGAGATATCATTAAATTAAATAATTAATCAGTCAACCCTCAGAATGCTCAGCTCTATGCTGCCCCCTATAAGCATACAATCACTAACTACTCGATTCACTGCAGGTTTGCCTGCTTACCAGGCCACCCCATTCAGGATGAACGATTTTCCAGCGTCAAGTGTTTTACCACCTCTACCGTCACTAAGAGGGGCTCTGTGGCGCAATGGATAACGCGTCTGCCTACGGAGCAGAAGATTCCAGGTTCGAATCCTGGTAGAGTCGTTTTTGCCGTTTTAAACTAATATTTCTTTGAAATGAAAAATTTAGTTTTGAAATTTTTCTTGAATGAATTTGCAGGAATGCATGCTGTTTTGGAAATTTAAATAAATATTTACAACGATATTCTTAGCTCAGAGCTAGTAAAAAAAATCTGGTAACCCCCAAGTGATATTATATGCTCGAACCTACATGTGCAGTAAAAATAACCATGTATGGTATATACGGCTCTGTGGCGCAATGGATAACGCGTCTGCCTACGGAGCAGAAGATTCCAGGTTCGAATCCTGGCAGAGTCGTTTTTTTTCGCGCCTGCTTTCTAGAAGCCATGATTTGAATTGTTCAACCGTTTGACAATTTTCTAAACTTTCATCAGACTTTATTTTCTAGAATTTGATTAAATTTATTTTTTGCAGCGATGAAGCTATACGTCAATCTGGAAACCCTATTAACCGAAATAGCGCCGAGATGGAAAATCACGTGTACAATAAAGCCAAAACTAAAGTAAGTTATCTTTTAGGTTGGACTTCTGGAAACAACGCCTAGATAAATATTTTTTTAAATATATATTATCTTTCAGTGCTTAGGGTGTTCAACTTTTCTTTGTTGCGAATATTTCAGGACGAATACCTGGGATTTGTGGCACGACTAATATTGCACGTGCGTGAAATGAGTAAGTCGTCAATATTCAGGTGCCAAAACCGACACTTTTTTTTACCGCATAATCTCATAACCACTTCGCCTAATACTGTACTCAACAAATAATAGGATGTATGCATTGTTTTCTTGTTTATAAATTTCATTACTAATAATGTTTCTTGTTTTCTAACATATTCCCCTTACAAAAATATCTGCATTCATCTCGTATGCAACCTTAGTGCAAAATAAAATTCGATAGTAATAATCTAACATGTTTTGTTCCAAGTCCTGATTTTTTCTTCAAATCATTTCGTATCGGTCCCTCGTCTAACCTTATAGCAAAACCAGCTTGTCTGTCATCCATCCCCCTAACACCTCCATGCTAATCCCACTTGCAGATTCCAATAACAAGCTGCCTGGTCAAGGTCTACCTAACCCTGGCGGAATGCCGGTGGGCAACAGCCCTAACCCTGATCCAATTAACGCCCTGCAAAGCATGGCCAGACCAGGTGAGGCGTACGGCGCTAAATAAGAACTACATCAACTAATCTGTGTAGTTACCGTAACGAGTCTTCGCTTTTGAATTGAAGTCCACCTATATTTTCCGAACATCATCTTCTAATCTGACCATATTTTTATTGAATTTATTTTCAATAATTATTTACCAAGTTTTAAACGAAAGTTTACGTCTGACATTATTTTTTACTGGTATAAACAGTTTCTGATGAAGTTGAACAGCTGTGATATTTAATCAAGAACGAATAGATCACACATTACCATACACTGTTGCTGTTGTTCGCTCGTCCAGGTGTAGATAAATGTCACAAACTGTTTGGTTCATCTTACCTGGTACCTGATGACGCACTGCTGTAAATGATGTACTGCATCCAAGTTGAAAATATTTTAAATTATGCACGTACTTTATTGTCGACCTACTGATAAACATATTTGACTACATAAAAATTTGTTGCTTTACGTTGGGACACGATAAAAAATAATTTACTAGTATATCTTGTCTTACGCGGGATATTGTACTCCATAAGTGACGAATTAATATTTTCGCCTACTTTTCTATACGCCTGCATTTCACCAGCGATTTTTCGCTTGCAAGAGTCGGGACCTCTAAATCTAAAGTTTTTCCGGCATGAACCGAATCTGATAGGCCCCCAGTTGACTCGGCGTTAGCCGATTCGGCATCTGTTCCTGTCTTACCTTTCTCCTTCTCTTCCTTACCGTTTTCTATTTCGATCTATCGACAATATATGCATATGAAACCTGTCGTGTCTCTCGCGCCTCGTTCACTGGAATTTCAGAAGGGCCCCTGACCTACTTCCCCGGCACGAACATGCAGCTGAGCCAGGCTCTCAACAGCCAGACGTCTCACCTGGGTTCGGGGTTGGCCTCGCAAAACCCGCAACTTGGAGCGGCGCTGGCCGGAAACCAGCCGCCACCTGGCGCGGCAGCGGCCGCCGCCGCGGTGGCTAACGCCGCGGCCATGGGCATGCAGATGCCGCCGCAGGGAATGCCGCCCGGAGGATTTCCACCGAGTGCGTAACAATTATGTTGATCCTTGATTATTGATGATTGCAAAGTTCATTCTATTCAGCACAGTGCATGCAGTTACCTCGGTGGCATTTTGGCGGATGGGGGAACATGAAAACGGAAAACACGTTTTTTTTTATTATTTCAAAAATTACTTTTATAAAAATTATTTTTTTGGAATGAAAATATATTTGAGTGAATCTCCAAGAATCAAACTTTGTACTATAATATTTGATTATGTTATTACTCATATTATTTGAAACATCTTTAGGGTTTACATCATTATCAAAATAAATACTTTTTTAAAATCGTGATTCTTTTTACGTATTAAAAAATATATATATATGATCATTATTTCAATGAAAAAACGAGAAAGTCCATTTATATTTTTAGGTAACGTTGCAACACATTTTCTAAACTTTTGTTCTGTTATGCTATCGATATAGTGGCTGGCATGGCAGGAGTGCAGCAGCGACCCCAGATGAACCCAAACCAGGCCATGGGCGGTCAGATGGTTCTGACCAAGGCGCAAATAAAGGCGCAGGCAGCCGCACAGCAAAAGGCGATCCAACAGCAAATGCTTCAACAGCAACAACAGCAACAGCAACAACAACAGCAGCAACAGCAACAACAACAGCAGCAGCAACAACAACAGCAGCAGCAGCAGCAACAGCCTCCAAATATGCTTCCACCTATCAAGCAAGGGAATCCTATGGTTAGTTATTTCGTGTTAACTAATACTGTCGAAAGGACGATACTGTTGCGTTAACACCTGCAATCAAAATGCGCAAGCCAGCTCCACATCGAACGACTATGAGCAATCGTGCGAGCGTCTATGAACAACGAACTTATAAATCCAAAAGTCTTATTTTCTTTCTGATAAACATACGTGTTGTTCATCTCACAAAACAGCTGCAAGCTAGCCTCAATGATGGTCTCCTACTTCAGAGGGAGCAGCAACAGCAACAGCAAGGCGGTCCCGGCGGTCAGTTCGTTATGCAGAACTCGCCGCAGATCCCGCGACAGGGAACGCCGACTCAGTTCCTTGGCCATTGTCCGTCACCCGTGCAGGTCAGCAGTAAACCTTGTAGTCAAACCTCGCAATCACACATTGTAAAATTCATAACACCTTTTGTCACGTCTGTTTCTGTCCGTTTATCACTCACTGTTGTCTCTCTCCTGTTAGCAAGGGCCGAGTCACACTGGGATGGTTCCTTCTCCCGCTCAACAGATGCCGCCGCAAAGTTTGAGCAGGTCAGACTCAACTTCTCATGTTTGATGCAATTATTGGCAATTAAATGCCGAAGTTACGTTGATTATTCAGTTTTGAACTTTGGGAATTGTCAGTTACACAAGTTGGGAACAGTAGGTATCACGGATAATTATTCTTCGGAATGACCAGATTACTTCAGTATAAGCAACTCTTAAAAATAATTGGGAATTGATGTGTCTCGTAGTGACTTGAAGTACGTAGGTCCCGTGTTCGATTCCAAGCGCGAGTTCTCGTTTATTACTCGTATATCCCGAGATACTGGAATGATTCTACGTTACAAGCGGAGAAGTGAATGTATTGGAATTATTTTAAAATAATTATTCAGCTTAAAGTAATTAGTACTAGTACCGTATCGTTTTTTCATCAGCTTTTCGTTTCTGTTGTTTGTGTGTAGTTTCTCTAAAAAAAATGCCAAGTGAGATATATTCGTAATTATCACTTAATTAATACGTATTTATCGTTTTCTAGCTCTCAGATGGCACCCTCGCCAGGTGGATACCTGCCCAGCCAGTCCCCGCAAATAGTACCGTCGCCGGCACCGGTTCCGTCTGTGGGTAGCCAACAGGGGCAGGGGGCAAGGACACCCGGAATGGTGGGAGCCCCGTCGCCCGGTAGCGCTTTGAACACACCAGGTAGCGTATGATTTCGTGTGGTGCCTGTCACGCAGGTTTCGCATGCATGCATGTTAGCAAATTATTCTAATAACGATAATATGGTGTCTGGTTCGACTAATTATTTTTAAACTTCATAAATATTTTTCATTATTTTATAGTTCGTCGCTCTCTTAGTCTTTGATTTGATTTTTATTCTCGTATAAAATAAAAAAGAGAAAGAATAAAATAATTTCCCCAAGTTTTGGGAAAAATTAGCCGCCCGGTGACATTTACTTTCGTTCGGTGACTTTCGTTCAGTTCTGCCTCGTATACAACCGAACATGTATTAAGGTTATGTTGAACCTAAGTTGTCCCACAAAATTCCCATTATTTTCCTTGCCTAAAAATCCGGAAAAAAATCTTTTCAGTTTTTTAGTTATTTTCGCGTGTCATTTTTGACTAGGTTAACTCTTAACTAAATCTCTTGTCATTTTTGGATCTCCCCGATCCCAGGTACCGTTAACTCTGCAGCTAGCCCCGCCAGTCGCAACCAGGAGGACCAGGCCTACCTCGAGAAGGTGAAGCAGCTCTCCAAGTACATTGAACCTCTGGAGCGCATGATCGCCAGGATAGAGAAAGACGAAGGTCTGGTTCCGTTATTATTTTTTGTTTACCGGCGATTGCGTTAACTCACTTTGAAATTATCGCCTGCACATGCGGAGAAAAGTTGTACACATTTTCTTCGCCCACTCCAAATAGATTCAAAGTCTGATAAGAAGAAGGAATTGAGCAAGATGAGAAATTTGCGCGACATCCTGTCAAATCCCGCCAAGCGTGTTCCCATGGAGACGCTCCTCAAGTGCGAGCAGGTGCTCGAGAAAATGGAACTGCAGGTGAAGTCGGTGGGTATTCGCCGAGCACCAAATTTTTCTTCGGCGAACTTTTCTTTCCGAATAGAATATCTTATTGGTTCTTGTATCTTTTTGTTCCTAGGGTGATTCAGTCGGTCCTATGTCAAATATTATTCCGCCGACCGTCGGGCAGAGTCGAGAGTTTAACATATGCCAGCCCCTGTACGACGCTATCATGGCTCATATCAACCTGCCCACCTTCAGTCATACGCTGCAGAGGACGTTTGGACCCGCCGTGGCGGCACTGCACGGGACTGGTTTGAGGTTTGTGCCGATTGTGGACATCTTCTTTTGAGACGACACATATTTATTAAATTTTGATTTTAATTTTACTCGTGATAAACGTCTTTAATCGTTTAACCGGAATCGGAAACTTGCGAAATTAAAGGTCGTTTTAAAAAATAAAGATGGTCTTTCCAATTTGTCTCACTCGCACTGTTAGCTGTATGTTTGGCAAGCTTTTGGACAAATACTCCACCAACAATGATAAAATAGCTAGTAGCGTATATTGGAAAAAATAAGGAAAAACTATTACCAATAATCATTTTTTCTCTCAGCAAAGTTGTCAGAACCTATGTATAATAAAACACACTTTTTCCGCAGGAGCCAAAGCCCGGTCCCCAAGAGAAGGCGGTGGGACGACGAAGAGACCCCTGACATTCCCGACGTCCTGCAGGGTGAAATCGCACGACTGGATCGCAGATTCAAAGTAAACCTGAACCCCATCCAGCACCACGGCTCGCGAACCGTGAATCTCATCTGTCAGCTAGGTTAGACTCGGGCCGTTTCGAATGTCTGTCTTCGAATTTCTAAACTGTCAACCTCTCTGAGCCACACGACCTAACCCCCAATAACACTTTCTTGTTTCATTACAAAAAGACGACAAGAATCTTCCGTGCGTGCCACCAATCACAGTCACAGTTCCTGAAAATTATCCTCAGCAGGCTCCCCAGTGTGACGCAACATCGGAAGATTACGGTACGTGATTATTTTTATTTTATTTTTTTTTCTTAAAAGTCACCGTAGCGCCTAGTGCACCACAGGACTACTGCACCCTCGTGTGTCTATGGAGATATGTGAGGGGCAGGGAAGGGCTGGGAAGGAGATTGGCAGCTGGTATAGCCAGACTGCAGGATC
>JAUJYS010000703.1:0-20991 GCA_033995665.1 Melogona broelemanni
CCAGGACTAACCAACACAACATTTCCCTCGCCATAGGCCCCCCAAGGGGCTGCTTGCGGGTTTAACTTGTAAATGTACAGACAAATAAATAAATTGATTCTGGAATTGAAGAAATTTAAAATAAGATTCATAAAGTAATAGGGCTGATTGAAATTCTATTTCGAGGGAATTGGAGGGGTACACAATTTCCTATATTAATATTCACTACAAGTTTTGCGATCATCGTTTGTAACAAAAAATGGTAATTGTAAGGTTTGATTTTATTGGTTACATTGATTAACCAGATCTTTTTCACATTGATTGACCAGATCTTTTTCACGATTGAAATACGTAGCCTAGTAAAATAAACTGTATTTGTTTCTGCCACCGTACTAGGATATTTTTTTCGAACACAGATTCGAGCAAATTTGCCAAAACCACTACATAGACGTGTGTGCAATCGAGACTAAAAAAAATATGATAAAATGGAGACTGAAAAAGTAAAAGTGAAGGCAACATTCTTAATTAATGATGACTTCAGTGTTGTTTGACGGTTATGAATTCGTTTCGTGATGAAATTCGAGCCGACAAACCAGCATGGCACATTCCATTATGCCGTTTAGCCTACATTTTATTATGTTACTAATTCTGCGCTTATACGCGACCGTGCACGATTCTCGATATGCGCGCGCAAATGTAACCGATTTCTCGTCTTTTACATTGGTTCGATATTTTACCCAAAGGCAACATCGACGTACTTTTTAACGCGTGTATTTTTAATTATTCAACCATAGTCAAATTTGGTTAATCGGAAAAATTCGATCCTGATATTCACTGCCAGTGCATATCTTATGATGATATCTAGTACATCATTTGACGTTTTATCTTTATCGCTAGCCAATGACTAGACGCCCTCCCACCTCAATCGTAATCTGAACCTGTGAAAGCCTTGAGATGTGATGTAATTCAATATGATCGTAACAAGGGCATCCCATCCAATTACAACCGCAGGTATACAACCGCACAAATTTTTGAAGCTGGTATTGAAATTGAAATTCAATGCTCGGCTCTTAAAGTGCTCAAAATTAATTTAATTGTGCATCGAGGAAAAGTTGAGTTAACATATGCAAAACAAATAATATCTTTGCCAGGTCTAAAGCAGTCTAAAAATTTGCAGATGTTTTCGAATCTATCACCAACATTTTACGATCAACATACGAGTAGTGACTAAACCAGTGCCGGAAAACGCAAAAATAAATACTTAGAGCAGGGTACAGAGTATATAGAGGCGAAAATTCTGAGAATGTTCAGTGTCAAACAGAACTGTATAGTAATATTATATTTTCTACGATTGGTGTTGATTTGCGCAGTAAATGCGAATTTTTAAGCATTTTTTTATCCGAAATTCTAGGATCATCGCTTTATGCATAAAGTAAGGACTAATTCTTACATGGAAGATGAATCTGGCCCAACCGTTCTTTTCGGCGGGTCCCCAATGTAAAAACGACACATAACGCGTTGCTCCTAATATATACAGATTTCTCATCGCTAATCGGAGATGGAAGGTAGCGCAGCAAGCGTGCACGCCGACACTGAATCACGGTTTTAATAAACTACAAACAACTTGTCAGGTTAATATATATATGGCACACGAAGCATACATATATACAACCAGCACCCCAAAAAAATAAGAGGAAAAAAATTCATTTCAATGCTAAGCATGCAGACAGCCATCGATCCACACGAGCAGGCGTTGCGATTTATTTGTGCTTGACCGTTCAGGCTATTAGTGAAGTAGGTGCTTCCATCGATATTGGTACAGTATATTGGTGGTTTCGGTATTCGTAAAGTCTGGTTTAGACGATGGATATTTTAATTTTGGCTCACTGGAGTTTTAATTGCGTTTTGGCCTAAGGCGCACGTGTGATGGTGGCTTTCGAAATGACACATTTAACATTTCAAAATCACGAGCGCCATAGACTTAAAAAATACAAGCACATTTACATTTACGGTATGAGTAAATTAAAATAATTTAATACGTATTTCCTTCAATTCAAATAAAATGAATTTTCATATAATTCAACTAATTAAAAAATATACACTTTCAATTAATTGAACTACTAAAAAAAGCTCAGGGGGAATTTGTCACCAGTACCCCAGGATCGAATAAACGAGAGCCCGCGCCGGGAATCGAACCCGGGACCGCCCGCTCCGGAGTATGTTGCCATACCCACAGAGCTAGACAAGACGTACCGTAGTATATTATCTATTGCATGGTTCAGTTCATCCTATCCGTAAATTGCTCCACTTTTGGACTATACTCTTAATCATTCCTTAAGCCTTTAAAAGAACAAGTGACAGAACAGGAATCCAGTTTTTAATTAGATCGCCCAATTTGCGCACAGTCTTTTACGTTTTCCTTCGACGTCAGCTTTAGCATTGCGATTTTTTTTTGTAAAAGCTCGACTGTCAGTGTCTGAAGGGGGGAGCCACTACAATTTACTTGTACAACTTTGGGCTATTTTAATACAGACTTGTAATGCCAATACGTCTAATAGCCATATACTGTACAAAATCATACATCATTTCTATCACCACCTACCTGGTATATAATACGCCCAAAGTCAAATCACTAAGCACGCAGAGGTAAACAAGATAATAACATGTTTCGGCTCCAACTTACCCAATTAGCGTCTAAAACCTGAGATTCAGATTGCATAGCCTTTGCCAATAATCGTTTTGGAAAATCGATGTAATTGTCTGGCGCAGAGCTAAAGGAGTAGGTCGATCCGCGAGATGCGCGTATACTGTACACTGCTCATGTACCAGTTAACAATTTATCAAACTTAATTATTCCCATAAAATCCTGAGACCAACGGCAAACCTGACAGAACTTATTTTTTTATTTTCTTTCAGGCTCTCCGTCGTTCCGAATCCAGACGTCAGTAAATTAGTAACATTTAAAGTAACGTTTTGCTTGAATAGAGAAATAGCGCGCTTTTGGGCCACCTCAGCTAAAAGCGGCTGATTCTGAAACTCGCGGAAATTCATGCCGCTGAAGCTGTCGCGTGCGTCCGGCGCCGCGTTACAAGACAAAGCGAAATACGGAATTCTGGATTTGTTTAAACTGGGAATCGAACCCAGGACCGTCTCATGATACAAAACAATACCGACTGGGCTACGTCGAGTCGTACAACGCTTTGTTATTATGTTCCGTCGAGTCGCTTGAGACTCCAAGCGACGTCATGGACAAGTGCGATGGCTTTAACCTCGTCAAATTCAAATCACAGAGATAACATGGCTTAATGGGAAGTAGAAGGTCGCAGCCACGAACGAGAATCAAACTTGCTTGTTTAAATAACAGAGGCAGTGTTGTGTAGGAAGGGGATGTTTCGTCCCGTTCGTTTCTAGGAACGGGTTCCTTTCCGAGGAACTTTATAAACGTCAGGGTTCCTTTTCCTAGGAAGGAACGCTTGGAACGGTTACATTCCTTTTTTTCCAGGAACTAGAACGGCCGTGTATTAATAAATTAAAATTTAAATATTAAAGACGGCACATTGAATATTAAAAAAAAATATATATAAAGTTTGCATTCAAAGCTCTTAAGCTCATTCGTTAAGGCAACCACATAAAGTAGGAACGGAAATGATACAGAAAAGTTCCAGATTCCTTTTGAAAAGTAGCTAAGAACGGCTCGATTCCTTTCAATTTCTACATGAACTAGAAATGGAACAGGTTATTTTTTTTTTGTTAGGAGGAACGGGAACGAAAACAGGTTCCTTTTTTTTAAATGAACGAACCCTTACGGGTTCAAATTGTAAATTGTAAATTGTAAACCCAACATTGCACAAAGGTGCAGCGATAGTTCTCAGGAAAAGAATAGATGAACACACACAAAACAGAACATTGTGGAAACAGACATATTGCGACTGGAATGTAGCAAGTTCCGAACGACACGACGAAGAACAAACGGGGGAAAAGATAGGAAAGAAAAAACATTCACGTACACACATATTACACGGGTATGGCTTTTGTCCGAAAATCTTTCGGAGATTTGTTCGGTGATGTTGACCCCCCCGTTCGGCCCCGTTGACCTCTCATCTAAAACTGTCACTGTCGGCTTATCTGTAAATCTGCTCATCCAGAGTCGTAACGATTCTCATGCTTTGCGCCTAGGGCGAGGAGAAAAGTTTGCGCCCCTCCCCATTATTTACAACGATTATTTTTTACCAAAATAATATTGGTTAAGAATGATTTTGTTAATTAGGAATTGGGGATGAATGAAATTACGTAAGTGCGAATCTCAATTTATTTTTTATTGTCAGTGAATTTTGTATAATGAATACTCGACATGCGCAGAAAGTTATACAATTTTTTTCTAGAAATTACATTAAACTGATTGATTAGAATTACGCCAAGCACCAATTTTATTAATCATGTCATCAAAGCACATCAACAAAAAGGATGATTTTTATTTTAGCTTTTATTCCATTGTGCAACCACTTCGAAGTGGAATACGGGAACCAGGCCACCATCGACCCTCACTTCTGGCCTGTGTCTATCCATTGCTGCCGAATAATTCCCCAAGTTTCTTTCTTTAACGCAAAAATGAGGTGATTTGTCAATCCCGTGCACGGTTCGCACATCCTCCTAAGGCCTGTCGATTGTCCAACGAGTTTGTATTTTTTAAAATTAATACAGTGAAGATCGCCACAGGATGTTCTGTACCCGGAACCCGGACACTTAGTCCTGGATAATAGTGATGGGCACATCTTGTCTTGTATCAAAATCATTGAATAGTACAATTCCGCAATTTATTATAAATAAACTAATAGCTTAAAAAGAGTGAAATCGACGAAAAATTGCAACTCTGGTTCACAGGTCGCGGGAGGATGCTAGAGGACACGTTCGTATGTTTCGAGTATATCCATGTACATGTATAGAGGGTCAGTGGCCGCGCACAGGCAAGAGCTCTTTGCATATAGTGATCTATGAAAGTTTGCTTTGAAATTTATGGTCTAACATTCCATTCGGACGAGCTTTCCATGTGCATCTTCCATGAGATTCTATCTAGCTTGCGCCGACGCTTGGATTTAAATGGCGGGCGTCGCATGGCGGTGGAGGTTACACGAGACCTCAAAATCAATGGCCGGCAAACGACGCACAAAATTCTTAATGATCTTAAACATCCTGAGAATCACTTGAAAAAATCGAGAGGTTTAGGCTGGGATTGAACCCACGATCACGGACGTTGCAGTTCGACGCGCTAACCATTACACCACACGGCCATTTGCGGTACATGGAGCACAAAGCTATGTTCGGAAATGTAATTTTATTTTAGTCAAAGAAACACACGCGAAAATTTAAAATATTCAGCGTGGTTATGTGAAACCGTTCCTCGCATGTACTCGTATGATCCAAACATAATGGCATTTTCAGTAAACAAAACATGAAATGCTGCATAATGTAAATGAAACTTTACTTGAAATTTGTACGCGCGCCAACATATGCCTAAAAGAAGGTATAAATCGTGTAGGTACATTAATAGGAGTGTTGAATTATCTTGAGCCCCAGAAAAGTCAGCTACAAATACAGTTGTAATGCTAACAAATAATTTCTACTCTTTAGTGAAGCAGCGAACGTCGTTGTTTTCTTAAAACAAATAAATAATTTAAAAAGAGAATCTACAAGTATTATCGGGCAAGCATCTTAAACTTATTCGACTTTCTTTCTTTCTTACTTTAGAATGAGAAAGCTGGTTCGAGGATGATAAATTCCGGTAACAGGCCGGTACTGCTGCAGTATGTAAATCGACAATAGGAAGAAAGAAGAAAAAAAAAAACTGGCTTTCAAAACCAGTAGTAAAGATACTGGAGGAGCGTTCAGCTGTTACGCTTAATGCGGCACTATCTGGTCACACTGATATTTATGAGGAACTCTTAGATTTATGAACGCACCATGGCATTGTCCACCTTTGTCGCGTGCGCTATGAAGATTTATAATTGATGGGGACAACATATTATTGCTAAAACCGACCCAACCCCTAACAAGCACGTTAGAGGATTAACAAATTATAATTTACATAATCCGTAAGATGGTCGGAGCAGACGTTGAGAAATTCATGCGGGGGACATTGAACATGGCACGAGTGTGTATCAAAAAAAAAGAGACCATTAAAAAAAATGA
Organism: Melogona broelemanni; assembly: GCA_033995665.1. Lineage (NCBI taxonomy): Eukaryota > Metazoa > Arthropoda > Diplopoda > Chordeumatida > Chordeumatidae > Melogona > Melogona broelemanni. The sequence continues at coordinate 6,166 of JAUJYS010000703.1, forward strand.
AATAGCCAAACTGTTCCGTATAATATTAATCAATTTGTAAACAAAAATTGTAATAAATTTATTCGACATTCTACTTGATAAAGAAGCGTGAAGATGTTCAGGTATTTTTATTAACCACACTGTACTCATGTATTTACAATCAACCGTCAATTGTAAATTCATTGGAGTTCGTCACTCGGTCAACCTCTTCGTTTCCAGTGCTGGTAGACACTAAATATACATGCACGATTAGTAGTCAGGATTAAGGAAACAAATATCGATGCTATTTTGGTGCAAGTTAAATGCTGTGGCAAACCGCAAGCGTTGCTCGTATTAGGCATGTGTCTAACCAGGAAAAGTGCGATATTCGGTTTCAGCGCTGATAGATGCACCCCTAGAAAAGTATTATATAGCTGTATTTGCTGAGTACGCAAAGTGCATAATTACGATAATGGCCTCTCGTCACATTGCCGGTATGTGTTTTTAGCCTTCCTGCCTAATAACAGGCTCCGATATGAGGCTGCAGTTGGTAATTAAGATTTACGTTGGCACTGTCCCGCAACGTCAACTCGGTGAAAACACTTTGTAGCAGCGCCGAACGACTTTTCGGGCGTTGTTTGCATATACGCAAAGATGGGGATGATTTTCACTTTTCGAAAGTCATCGAGTTGGTGGAACGATTAGCTATTTGTTTTTCGGTGCAGTACAGAAAAGGTAATGACGATCATAAAAGATAAACGCGCCCTAAGTTCAAAGTACATCGACAGAAAAAAATTCTTAAATGGAAACGAAGGAACTAGCTTTTAACACGTGCGCTCTTACGTGTGCTGGCTAAATCTAGTAATGGTTGCATCGTGAGACCCTTGATCATCATTGGTGGACTACGAACCAAATAAGGCGAATAGAGATAGTCACAAAATTCATTATCCCTCATAAAATATTTGAATCGCTGAGTTTTGTGGCGCGGCATCTTAAAATCGAATAAGAACAAGCCTTAAAAGAAACAAATGATTCCGTGAATAAAAAAGTCACACCATTCCCACAATTCAAAATCTCTCGTAAAATATTTCTATCGCTCAGTTTGTGATACGGTATCTTCAAATCGACGAATAATTGGCCGAAAAGAAAATCTATGGTTCCGTGAATGAAAAATTCACATTATAAGTCAAGAGTCTCTACTAAAGATTATTAATTTTTTTGCAAATACATGTATTCCAAGTGGAACAAATTTCATTTTCAACTCACAATAAATAATAATATTTATCACGTGGGACCATCGCCCCATTTTTTTAATTAAATTTTTTAAATTTTAATTTGTCTCTGAAGTTTCTTTTGGACGTCATGAAAGGTGTCACTACCGCGTCAAAAATAAAAGTTGGCGCGTTGACCAACAGGGCATCGTTTTTTCTTTAAACATTGCTCAAGTGGATACATTTTTTCAAGCGTAAAATTTGGCAGCAGCAGTATACCCTTGCATTTGTTTTCAAGACTACAAAAAGTTGGTCGAATCTCTGGTTCGAATCACGGTTGGCATCTCGCCACCTGTGGCGCCACGTCCAAGCCAACACCCAGGAAGAGCGTTAGACGGGGACGGTTGTCTCGGGCGGATACAAGCAAGGCGGTCGGACGTCAGCAAGGTGCCGCATGCCCAGATCTTTGAAATACTAATTAGTGACACGGTACGAAGCTGGAGCAGACAATTACACATCTGAAAATTCATCAGCCAACCCGCTCGACAATTATAGAGAGTGGGAGATGGCCTTACGCGTATTTACGGCCATAGGGAACACACCTATACGGTACGCGGTATACCAACGAGTGGTCGCACAGATAAAGTACACGTGGATACCTGTACATATAGGTAAGCAAAATTAGAGGGCGCTACGTCAACGTATTTGGCTCAAGCCACGAATAAACTGTTGTTGGCAACACAAAAGATTTTTACGATACCGAAAGTGCCACCGACATTATTGGGAGATATGCAACTGGTATTTGCTGTACAGAAATTGGCGCAGGCCTTTGAGCTCATTCAGTTTCCAGAACGTGCATACAGTCTATTGTAAGCAATCTTTTCTATTCATGAAGAAGCATGGAATACCGTCGGGAGTACACAGCTGACTAAGAGATTACTAATGGGGAAAATCTAAACGATTATCCGATCAAACGATTCCTTCGTTTCTATCATAATCATTTTGCATAAATGATGATTTTCTTCTTTCGAGTTTCGCCCTATCTGATATAAGGATCGAATTAAGACAGGTTGTGAAAACAAGATCGATTCGATTATCGATTCTCTGACTATTTTACGGGTGCGGTCGTCGTTGTGGTGCGGCGGTCCTCGGCTCGATACCCAGTGTATTGATGAACTGTTCAAGCATTTAGAGAGGTACGAAATCGCCTATAGCCTAGCCTATTCACAAAAGTGATTGACAATCAGTGATTGTCAAAAAAAATTACAACTCTCTCATTACCCGCCAGTTGACAGTTTTCGTAAAACGATTATTAAGTATAGTAATAAAGTTTGTGGATTTAGAAAGTAAGAAGTTTGTGAGAGTAAGTATAACAAGATTAAAACAGCCGCAAGTTCTCATTGCCTATATACCGCTGAAGGTGCGCAATGTAGATATCAAAATGACGGTCGCGTGTAAATCGCTCTGAGGATTTCTTGCACCAGTCTCCTGACAGCTTACACTTGATATAATCAAGATAAAGGATATAATCCTACAAAGTACTTAGTCGCTACTTGCACCACCAAACAAATGTCGCGGCATAGCGACAACGTTGAACTGTCTCCGACTGAAAATGAAGCCCTGCGCCAAATGAGAACGTAGTAGTTCTCGTGGCAGCTACAATTTTTTTCTTTCTCACAGCACGTTTGTCCGGTTAACCGCAGTTCATGCGTGTGTTTGTATATGTGCTCAGGGTTTAATCATGTCTCCAGATTTATCCGTAAATTTTCAGAAGCTTTGTTCCGCTTAAGAATGAATGACGGTTGGCTCGAACAAAAAAGGTGAGCCATGGACACAAAAAAAAGGAGAGAAAAGCTCCTTGGAAAACCATTGATTTACGGTGTGCTCGCAGTTTTATGCAAAGCGTGATGGTCATTTGTCACCGTAAAGCTCTTGTAGGATACGGGATCATTAAACAAGCATTACTCAACCATTACAAAAATAAGGTGGAAAAAACGCATTTCCAGCATTAGACAGTAATTATCAAAAGTCACATTCACAGAAGAGAAACGGATAACTGCTTCGAAAACACGTTTGTAAAAACACTTCTATTTGGAGTGCTCCAATTCCAAAGTTGTTCAGCTAAAATAACGTCAATCGTGGAATACCGGCTGGATGCAGAACAATACGAAGAAAAAAACTAAAATCAAAACAAATACAGTTATGCCAGATTATAACGTGTTCGAAATATTAATTCGGATACGTTATAATCTAACATAACTGTACAACACATATTTCCATAATAATAATTTTTGATAAATATGTTGAAATAATATTATATCAGATTTAACTTAAAAAATAACTACTTAAAAATAATAATAATAAAATACTAACTTTAAAAAAAAAATAATAATAAAAAAAAATTCCTCACTGAAGTTAGTGGACATTTTTGAAATTAATAGATGTCGCAGGCACCCTAGGCAGCCATCCACATTTGTCGCCGCGTACAATGGCCACCGATTCAATTTGGCACAAAAACGCTGGCGAAATTGCAATCCTTCCTTTTGTCCACTCCGCGCCATCACTGAATTTGTTTTCACCTTGACAACTAGAGAACAGACACGTAAATCACAGATGTAGGTTTTCAAGATCACTTTGAAGTGCCATCCATGTGGCCGTCAGCTCTTCGCTGAGGCGGCACTCTCACCCACCAAGAATTCTCGAGCATCGGTGAAGCACCACATACACATATGTACATGCACATAATGGAAGCCAAACTGGGCTGCAATATGTGTGGGGTAAGAGAGACAGACTATTCGCTATGACAAACAAAATACCGCAGAAATGCACAATGTCTATAAATCAGGGACATGGTAAAAGTGTACACAAGGTAGAGTCTATAAAGAAAATATGCGTTAAGAAAGCCCCCACCCTCTACCAGATCCCTCTCCACATAAATGACGATTTAGGCGATGGTGTTTGTTTGCAAGAAAATCATTTTCAAACGGGTTTTTCTTGACGGGGAATACGTTGATGGGAATTCGCCGAAATTGGATCATGCACTCAGTTTTTAAATCACTGATGAGTGAAAAATAATAATTAGATGTCAAGAAATAAACTTCAATTAAATTCAAGCAAAAAAAAAATAAAAAAAAAATTCAACAAATTCGGCATAAACTCTGAACCACCACCAAACATATTTTATGTTTGAGCGGAATCAACCTCTTAAAATTAGTAGGATAAATATTTCAATACAAATTTGTGCGTGCAAGTGTTAATCGCTGTTACGTCGTTTGCGACCCTATCAGTACAACGGATATAAATAAATACTAGTAGATTAAAATCCTAAAGAGTAATCAGTGTTGGGTTCGTTCCTTTTGAAAAGGAACCAGTTCCCGTTCCTCAAAAATAATAATTAGCCTAGGCGTTCCTGCGTTCCTTTACAAAAGGAACCAGTTCCTTTTCCGTTCCTTCAGTTTTTGAAAAATTTCAAAAATGCCAATTCATAAAGAAAAGAAAGACCATCATGTGTGCCAAATTTCATTTGAATAACTTGAAGGTTTACAATTTTAGGATCAATTTTCAAATTGAAACGTGTTTTTTTTTAGGAAAAGTGTGCTTTTAGAGACACGACACGACACTTTAACCAGAAAAAGAACCCCCGTTCCAGTTCCTCAAAAAAAAAAGAACCAGTTCCCGTTACAGTTCCTACAAAAATAAAAAGAACCTAGGCGTTCCTCAGTTTATCAAAATAGGAACCAGTTCCTAGGAACGGGAACTTTCCGTTCCGTCCCTACCCAACACTGATAGTACTACCGGTAACTTTCTTTCGCATCGAAATTATACGTCGACATTACTCACCAACTTGGCATAGAAACTACCTGACATTATCATCCATGCCTGATGGTAGCGGGAGAGCCTTCTTAATTTACCATAAACGAGGTCCGTCTGACCACGTCTAAGGAGTCACCAATCTCATATTCTCAAAAACAACGGTCTCAAATTCTTTTGAAAGGCATTTGTACTTATATACGGGGTATCGAGATGGCCTATATGGGGTTCTGGAATACCAACGCGCGCAGACGAGGTACATTCCACGCCAGTTCAGGTACACAAAACAACAGGGCTCCCATAGATCCCAACGGGAGGGACGCCTTCGGTAACGGCGAATGTCGCCTATAGCAAATAGCGTGGGTTCCAGTTCTCGCTTTTCACAATTAGCCCAGTCATCCCCGCCGGACATTGTTTATAGCCATGCCTTGCCCGTCCTAACCTCATGTGACCCACGCCTACATCATTCTACTGGGTTTTAATAAATTTCCCCTGAACACCTAAGGAAGAGCTCAAGAGAAAAAACGTAAAAATTATGTGTACTTTTATTTTCTGTTTTTATTTATTACTTGTATTTACCGATATATTACCATTATTTTTGAATTTTAAGTTAAATGGCTGGCAAAACAGTGTCGCGTCGATTTATAATTACGTTTATAATTCGCAAATTGTTCTGGATTCGGATGATAGGTTTTGTAGTGTTTCGTGAGAACGAACAACCCTTTACTCATGTCCTTAGTCATAATTATTTATATTTTATTGCAGCATACACATGTATGTTTTCATTGCCAATAAACATTTCATGACCCAATTGAATTCTACGTTGTGCTAGAGTCAATTATACCTATTCGGGGTCTAAGGAGGTTATGTACAAATTTTCAGCTGAAGTGATCGTTTGTTACTCGTATATGGTTTGCGCCTGCAAGCGGGGAAGGTACATTTACAGGTATATATTGTACTTTAGTTGAAAGGTAAAAGGTCGCTTTACGATGGGCGACGAGGGTCAAATACAAGTTAAAAGTGAACGCGCCTCCATGTTAGTTATTCGGTATTCGGATTTGACAGATCCCAGGAATGCGTGAAAAAGTATGAGAAATATTCTTATTATTTTGTGTTAATTGAGAAATCCCTAAAATAACGTATAAGAGATGGCCAAACAACGAAAATAATTTTTATGTTTTCGGTTTACGCTGGAAATGTTGATTTAAAGAAATTATTTCAAGCAGTGTGTTTAAAAAAAACCCAAAAAATATAAAATCGAAATTGAAAACAGGGACAGCGCTACGTCAGACAGCAATTTTTCAAAATATATTCTTCTATCTAAATCTCTTTATGTCTGCTACAAGAATACATGATCTCAAACAATGACAAAACAATGATTAATTGACAATTTATTTATGCTTCATTTGTTTAATTGTTATACTAATTTACTAAATACAATTTTAAAATATTTAAAAATAAATTGAATTGATATTTGCAAACTATTCGACTAAAGCACGAATATTCTTAACTCTTGCACGAATATCATAATCTAAAAGAATTTGAATCAAATGTACAATGTGGTCTTATCTCACTATTAAATATGAAATCACTTCACAGTACATTACTGTAAAACTACGTATCTCACAACTTATCTCACTAATTGGTACCGTTACTCGAAACAGTCAAAATATTTTATAAATATTTATATTCTAAATATTTATAACTCTAAATATTTGATTCTATTTGGTAAATTGTAGAAAAAAAATAGTACTGAATAACCGAGTAATAAATTATACCTTTTTTGAAATATTCGTACAGGTATGGTGACTCATTTGAAACTGAAATCCTTGGGAATGAGAGACTGAAAGTTTGTTTTGCACTTGAGATTGGCCATTTGAGGACTTGGCTGAAAGGGCGCAGGTAATTGACAGGGGTGGTGGAGGACTCAATGACTTAGGGCGGAAGAGAAGGAGGAGAAAGTATTTGTGATTCTGCGATTACTGGGCTATTTCGGTTTCTACTTCTCACAGGTGGTATTTCTACATTGTCTGACGGAATCGGCTTTGGGGTAAACTTCACGCAGAACAACACAAATGGAACGCAACACAACACACCTCCAGTATTCCATTGTTTCCGGATAGTTAGCAGTGAAAATATATTGTTTTAAAGCTTGTGAATTTAAAATGGGTGTAAGTAAACCAATTTTCAAAAACTGATTAAAAAAATACAGACTTAATTAAACCTAAGATATTTACATCTAAATCTGACAGCGCGGTTAAGGTTCTTAAAAAATGTCACAACACGCACCACTATAAAAAAAACTAAACACACAATGAAAATTTTTAACATATCAACCTAGATGGGAGATCATTTTAAAAATATTCATGGAATATACTAAAATGCAAATTAATATTTCATTCAATTTTTCGTCTGTAATGGACAGATTAACTGTAACCTAACTGTAAGTCTTTATTTTACTTTTTTTATATTTTTTTCATTTAATCAAATCTAAACGTACAATATTAATTTAATTTACATCTTAAATTATTTCATAAGATGCCCTATGTTCTCGGAAACTTTAAATATTGGCAAAAATAAGTGTGTGCTGAAAAGTCGACAATCGCTAATGCAACAAAATTAACTGAATCATGCAGTTAATTCTGTTTATACTTTTGTTCAGAACCAACACTATGCAAATATTGAGAAAAAAATAATTCAGTAAATTGATGAAGCCACTTTTGACAGTATTGCTATGCAATAGGTCAATCTTCGCTTTCTGCTTTTACCAGTTTATAATGTACACAGTACATTAATTATCGGATATAAAGGTAACTTCGCGAATAGTCGCGCCTTGACTGTTGCAATAATACTGTGTATGCATATAGTGAGGACAATGATAGATGTTCTCGCGGTTAGTCGTGAATGGCCTTTACGTGGGCAGTCGAGAAAATAAGTAATGGACGCGTGAAGGATAGGGAATATACTACCTATGTACCTGCGAGCATATGGGGACGAGAGGGAGGAGGCGAAAGGCGTTGTTCTCCATTTGCGCTAGAAAAGAGAAGAATGTAGAGCAGAAGGATCAAGTGCGTTCACAACAATCGTCTCGTGATTCACTTTCGAGGGTGGCCTTCCTGCAATTATCGGAGCGAAACTAGCGCCACTCGAGAGAAAAACCAACACCGAGAGCATGGGCTGAGCGTCGTTGGTTGTCACCTACCCGCCACCCACACACCCTCAATGTCTCTACCTGCCTTCCCCTCACCTCCGCCGCCCCAATATCCTCCAAAGACCCCCTATACATAATACCCTTTTAAGACTATTTCTAAGAATCAGAATATAACCTAATGAGAAAGGGAGGTAGAAAATAATAAATAGGATTTATGGTTCCTATAGTAAATCATAAAAAAATCCAGGAAAAATATAAAATATCCTCATAAAATCTGCCGATCCGAATCTGCATCAATTTGCCGAATTTGAGTTCTCCAGCGGTCAACGGCTGCGGCAGAATTTGAACACATTTTTCTGCGAGTGGAGAAATGGGTTCGGTACTACGCCGAAAAATAAAGACGATCTAAAATTAATATTATAATAATAATCTCTTGCGCACAAGAGACCTATTCGTGAGCGCGTAAAAACTACACAATAGTCATTTTAATCGTTGTGGTCATATCTCGTCCCACGACATATTCTCGAATTTTTCACGTGGGTGGTCATCGGGCCCGAAGAGGTTATGGGTCGCCGCCGCGGCATACACTCAAAGTAGTGGAAGGTGGAAACGCATAGGCATAGCTGCACAAAAAGTGACAAGGCGAAGCGCAGAGTTCTCACGGTGATCACGCGAAATTTACGTTGTATTTCTATCTGCGGATTCTGCGCAAGTTTCAACAATCCCAGTGTACTCTAAAATGCTCAATGCAGCGTTGCAATGCATTACTATACTCACAAACACAACAATCATCACCAAAAGAAGCACTTGTTAAAATACGTTCCACGCCAATGTACACTGTACGATGCATGGACGACGATTTTCTTTTCGGCGTGCTTAACCTGTCTATACGGTTCGCCATTTTTTTTTTAAATCACCGTAGTGCTAATCACTACAGGATTACTACCCTTCGTGTCGCTATGGCGATATATGAGGGGCAGGGAAGGGGAATAGCAACAGGTATAGCCAGGCTGCAGGGTCCACCCCTAAGCTCTGGACTCCCTAATGGAAGCTCAGGTGTGACATCAGTACCGCGGTTCGTCGAATAAACGAGAGCCTCTGCCGGGAAGCGAACCGGGGATCGTCCGCACCGCAGTTGGAAGCATTACCGACTGGACTAAACGGCCGCACAAATTTTTCTCCTCTCACAACGTTTTCTCCTCCTTAAAATGAGCTGCGCGCTAATCACTGTGCGAATACGCTTTCATGTAAAATTAAAAATGAAATTTAGATGATAACTCGGGAACATGTTTAGCCGAGCAAGTGATTATCTAAATTCCGCTTTTATTTATTTATATTTACAATTGGCATTATTAATTCAAACGTTTGTTTGATCCGTTCAGGTACATGTGAAATCAAAAATAGACACCCAGGCCTAGCATCTAGCATGCGTGATCATTTTTGGTTGGTTCAGTGAATTTTTCAGTGAATTGAAACAGATGGACTCAGCATTACAAAATACGAGTACACGGACATCGAGTAGAGAAACCCCATGCTGTTGGTCGGCGAGCGCATTTGCATTCGATCCGCGGAAAACTAGTTTCACCTAAAAGCACAGTTGTAAACTAGATTACGATTATTCTTGGTCGTATTTATTCAAATAATTAGTTTTAATTTCGCCGCGCATCTCAAGGAGACCATTATCGAGGTCTTTTCACGTTTATGGCATAATGGGAACCACTTAAGTAAGGTAACCCCAAATCTTCCACACCGCCACCACCATCAACAACACCGCGAATACACATAAACGAACCGCGCAGAAAATAGTCAGGTATCGTCTCAACGAGTTACTCTAAATAGAGTACGATAGCGTAAGATGATCTGGCATTGTTACTTGGAGTGAAACAAAATGGCGACTGCCTGATCTCGAAACTAATGACGACCCCTGGCTTCGGAGACTATTTATTTGCTTCCAATCAAAAAAAGACAATACAAGCAGTACACCAAATTGTTTAACCGTAACGCCTTCGTGAAATCTGCATTCTAAACACTCGACAAATTCGTTGATCTTTTCTCCCATACTCGATACCATACCCTCGGAGAAAGTCATGACTGCAACAAAGCATTTCGTGGTAACAGTAGTACTCGAACACCATAAAGAAAGAAAAGAAGACTGGCAAAAAAAAAAAAAAAAAAAAAAAGAGAATAGTTGTTCTTCAAAAACGAGACACGTTATAGAACAAACCGCGCTTCAAAAAATCGCTTTTAAAAACGTATACGTGAGAAATGTCGAACATTAATCAAGCGAGTAGAGAGAAAGAATGAAAGGCCCGAAGCGCAATTTCCCGAACGCGTATCTGTATACACAGATATGCCAATAACCAGGAAGGGCTACCGAAACACATCGGCTCGGCCACTACTATTCTCCAGCAGCCGTTACGAATAGTTGTTGCACGCCAATAAGGCATTTACCAAGTAAAGCTTCCCGCTGATTTCGTCGTAATATGGGTTAGAGACTCCCGGTTGTGGAGCAGACGCCCATAACATTAGCCTACTTTTCGATTTTATTGAGACCGATGATTATTTTCCCATGGGAAGGGCCAAACGCTGGACCGTACGTTCCATATCAATCAGTTAAGGAAACTATTCAGAAATACAGGAAATACCAAATTGATTGGTTCCAAAGAATTTCTCTCGTTTCAGTAAACTGAGCACGTTTTGTTTTGTCAATTTTTCTTGGTGCGTTTGTTTTATTTATTCCCATACTACACGTTATCGTGCGTCTTCTTCGCGGAATATATTTGCACCAGTACCCAGGATCGGTACAACGAGAGCCCGCGCCGCGAATCGACAGCCGTACGTGTCAAAGTAAATGACTTAATTGAATAATCTGTTTATTCTTAAAACGAAGGAACGAGGAACGTTCTTGTTCGTTTGGAACAGGAGACAGAATCATTTTATGGAAGAACAAGGAACGCCCTCGGTCCTTGCAGAAGAACGAGGAACGGGAACGTGTTGCTTTGCTAAAGAACCGTACCCAACACGTCGAATATGCAAAACGTATGATTCAGTATACGTACACCAAATATTGCATTTACTACTGGTAGGCTACCATCGTTGCTAGCATGATGCCCTCCCCCCATCTCCTCCTCGTTTTATCAGTTTATACATCGTATTTATCTAATCTGGAAATAAACGCACTAGACCAATAGGGAAGGACCTACGTCATTGAACATTTTTTTTTCTGATTCTACAATATTTGCTAAAGCGTGCTAGCCAGTTTGGTTCACATGCAGATTTAATTCTGCGGTTTTGTTCATAAACAACTCTTGCCCTCCAACCTCAAATTATTAATGACGCTCAAAATGTAATTAAAATGTATACACCTCGACAGCCAGACACATTTTCAAGGGCACAGGTATGCACAACTATGGCGTACACGTCATGATGTTTATTTTATTTTAATTTTTTTGCGTTGACAATTTTATTATCTTGATTTAAAGATAGCGAGCAACTTATGTCCGACGTAAATACTACACCTATTCGCCCAGTAACAATTATAAAGGCGTGTAAATCAATTTCGTCTGTCATTGCAATGTGGCGGTGTGAAATCTAATTGGGCAGCGCGTGTTCCGTACTCGAAATTTTAGTGGACACCTTCCCACTTAATATCCGGAAGGCAGCATTGGTTGCGTTACCGTACAGCACTGTTCGGGTTTGGTAACCCTGTCCGAATACAGCGTTTCGACGGCGCAACCCGTGTTGCTTTACGGGTTGGTTGTCGCCAATCTCTCGTAGTCGACAGACCGATGCCCACGAACCGCAGCTTGACTGCTCTATTAATTATGTAAATGATAAAGAAAAGCGATCGTTCTTGGAAATAATAAAGACTGGCAGGTCTTTACTGGCCGATACGTGACTGGATTGCCAAATGAAGTTATCCCAAGCATGTACATTATGAAAGGATGTGTGCTCACCAGAGGGCACCACACATAAATTGCGGCGATCGCAAAGGGAAGACACGTATAGCTTTCGAAATCCGGTGATGCTATTTTAAAAAATGGATTTCTTCGATATCCATAAGTGTACGAAACGATTCGTTCACCTTTCCTAAATTACCTACAACCTTTCGCCTAAATCTCCTACGCTTCAAAAAAGTGATTTTTTACAAACGTTTTTACTGATTTTTACTTTGCAATGTGAGATGGTAGACTAAGATTGTTCAGGTGTCCTTAAAGATCCCCCAGGTCTCGGTTTAAGTTGAAACGCAACTTAAAAATTTGGAAGCAACTGATAGCCGTGGAAAACCAAAACGGTTCAACAACGTTAAAAATAATTTATGACTCACCAGTTCATTTATTTTTTTTATTTTGCGCAGGCTAGTCATAGACCCTCTCAAAAATGTTTAAAATAAATTAGAACTATTCTTCCTCAATTTCGATCGCAAATTAAAAAAACTGCCGTGTTTTGTCTGCTATAGAAGGGAACACTGGAAGAACGAATGTGAGCAAGCTTTAATTACCCAATATTCATTTTGAAAGAGTTGTTAATTACATAATAATAAAGGGATAATGAAGGGAATTATATATTTTCTACTATTTATTTGTCAGGATTGTACCATTTTTATTTGCATTACAAACAGAAAAATGCATATTGGTTCGATTAATATGCAACGGTTTTTTATGCGTAGTCGAGTCCGTATTTTTCGTTTATTGGAAGTCGAGCGTTCCGACTTTTTTTCCCCGCTTCCATAATGATGCCGTCAGTGGCGAAAGCCGTCAGTCCGGCTCGAAATACAACGCTCCCCATGGTCTCGACCTTGATTGGGATTTGGAAACCACCACAAGGGGCATCTGTATATGACGCGGAACGAGAACGATTGGAAGTTTTAAATATCTACTCTACAGTCGGGGAGTCATTTTCGGTATGCCTATAAAAAATAAAGAGCTCGTAACTCAAGAGCGAGAAAATGAATTTCTTATTTACGAGACAAAACCAGGCCTACAAACTCCAGGTAGTCATTGAAATGGTCTAAAACCTCCACCACCTTTCTCTTCCTTTCAGGCTTGAAATACTGAGTAATATCATTGTCGATACAATTTCGAAATGTCTAGTAAAATGAAAATGAAGACGTGTTGGTTGAATATAGACAAGACTCATTAGATCCTGCTGTGTGGGGAACATTCCCAGCACTAGCAGCTAGCTGATAAGACGGCGTTCCAGTATCAATTTGCATTGATTCCGCAGCAGCACAAGCAGCAGCACCAGCAGCAGTGTCTTGAAATGTCGAAACGAGCATCAGCGTTATCAATTAACTCCATCTAAAAAAAAGGTAGTCGACATCCGTAGGTAAATCGACAAAGTCAAAAGTCTGCATTGTTAAATAAATTAATCAATCAAAAAATGTAGACTTTCCATTTTTGCTTGCCGATGTTTCGATAATTCAATTGTCTCTGTTATATCACTTCTGAAAATCGATCAACCCCCACTAGTTGGAACTAAGAAAGGTGCTCCACCTAGCAATAAAGCGTGGCGCAAATACGAGAGTACCTTTTTTTTCAGGACTAACTATTTGATGGCTCAAGCAGTGTTCAAAAAAATGTATATAGATATATTAAAAAGTAACTCGAGGGAACTGAGAAGACGTGGCCAAAACCAAAATTCTGCCGTGATTAATGCACGCGGCAGTTGTCTCGACCGCTGATGTGATAACAATAACAGGTAGCTCGGCGTGGATGGTGCGAAAATCAAATTAAGTTACGACTAATAATACGTTTTAGCCGAACACGATTTTTCCTTTTTCTTTTTCACGAATAAAGGAAATGAGAATATCAGTAAACACGTTAAAAGCATGCCACGATGCATGAAAAAAGCAGGAGGAGAAGGAGGAGGAGGAGTGGGCGAAGGAATGGAAAGAAAACAATAAGTAACCTGCTCGGATGCCCGACAACTGGTGGCAGTTCAACCTATACACATCCTCTTGAGACCCCGTGCGTACAGGTTGCGCCCGTAAAAAAATCACGACTTTCGCTGTTGGGAGTTAAGAGGCGAATTAATTTTAGCAGCTTTACCAGACCACTAAGAATATCGCCTACATTAAACTCAATTTGCGAGAAATATTGACCGGCTGAAGACAACTCTTTCTGTAATTTCATCCTAATTATGATGGGCGTGCTTATGCGAAATTTGGAGAAAATAAACCCAGAAATTATTCCGTTTCGGTCTTCGGAGGTGGCATACAGGTTTCCCAACTCTGCTGTAGGTCAACCTTTCAAACTGAAAGCCATCTTTGCCATCGACGTCTATATAGTAGCTATAGTGCCATCTATTTCGGCGGCGGTATGCACACGCATAGAGGAACACGCAAACGGGGGCATGTTGCGTAAGGCTAATCTAAAAAATACATACATGTAGATAACCGCGTGCTTTATTATAAGACGACCAAAAGAGCTGCAGGGACTACTCCATAGCAGAATACGCTGTACATGTACTGTATACCGTGAAGTACGTTTCATAAGCTATGTGTACTATTGTGGTAATTTTCTTCTCGATCACGCAGGAGATTATGTATTAATCCCTCGTGATGCTATGCCAATATGTGACGGATCAACGGATTCAAGCCCGGCCGAGATCTCTTGCAAACCGATGGCTCAGTGGGTATGGGGACATGCTACGAAGCCAAAGGTCCCGGGTTCGATTCCCGGCGCAGGCTTTCGT